>JANHZT010002228.1:152332-163757 GCA_032468215.1 Stegonotus admiraltiensis | reverse complement strand
TAGTTGCTTTCCAGCAATGCTTTCCTCCACTCCAACCTCTATTTTTAACTGGTTCACAACTTTATTTCAGTTGCTCTTGTGTTCCTCTTCTTGTTTATGTCTGAGGTTCACACCTCACTCTCAGCTGTAATACGTGTTGCTTGTTTGTAATTTATCCATACATCACAAGTAAACAAATTATGACTTAGTAGAGTTATAATGTTTCTCAACCTCAGCAATTTGAAGATGTGCGAACTTCAGCTTCCATAATTCTTCACATCTTAAATTTGCCCAGGTTGAAAAACACTGCTGTAAGCTAACCATACAGAGTTTACATTTAAGTATGTCCACTGAGGCGTGACAGAGTCATGTAAACAATATCAATAATTAATTCTGCTGGACGAAACCAAAGGCTTACGTAATTCAGAATACTGTTCTATGACTTGCCTGTTGCTTCTTTAAAAAAAATCCTCTTTTTTATTGTATCTAATATCTGTTGTTAACTGCCTTGGAATGTAGAAGTACCATACTTTTTACAGTTTCTGTTTTGATTTATCTCCTTTATTTTGCCTGCTTTAAATCGGATACATAGATGAGAGGGATCGTGGAAAGGGTTTCCATCTTTCTTACTAGGGAGAAATAACACTTTTGAATTTTTCAAATGCGTTGGAGGCTTTGCGGTTTGTGATCTCCTCGTTTGCTGCCTTCGTTAAAGTTCTCCAGCTAATGTTTCTGTTACAGATTCAATGCAAGTTGTTTGTCTTTGATAAGAGCTCCCAGTCCTGGGTGGAAAGAGGCCGAGGGCTTCTGAGGCTGAATGACATGGCGTCTACAGATGATGGGACATTGCAGTCACGCCTGGGTAAGAGGAAAAGATGCCAGAAACCTAACCAACCAACCAACCAACCAACCACTGCAGGAACCTAGATTGCAGTTGGATCCAATATAGTCCTGGATCCATTTCCATACCACCCAGTTGTTATGGACGGGCATACCAACATAGACATTTGTAGTTTGCAGGAGTAGCCTGTGGCATCAGGTGCCCTTGTGATTAAAGCTGGTTGGTAGACAATGTGTTTATCCACATTCTAATAGCCGAGCATTTTTAGGATGCCAGTCTTGTTAAAGGAATAAAGAGGACATGAGAGGGAAATCAGCTTTCCAGAATGTAAATTATATAAGAATACGTGAAACTGGTTTATCCTCTGACCGCGATTGTTGAACAATATCAGGATGATTTCTTGCCATTCTGCGAGAGCTATATAGTATAAGTCAATGTTTCTTGATCTCAGCAACTTTAAAGACGTGTGGACTTCAACTCCCAGTCATGGTTGCTGAGGTTGAGAAACATTGGTCCAAGCCCTAAGATAAAATATAGCACACTTAAAAGCATCATCACTCCTCGAGAACAATTGAAAAAGTTCAGCCAACTGCATCCCTCTGTAAAACATTATGTGTGACGACCTTTACCTGCCCCGATGATTGGGAGAATGAAGTACCTGGTGATGTCATGGGGTTGACCTTGGTGGAGACACAGCATCAGCTGCTTTTGAATACATACAAACCTCCTTTAGGATGGATGCTATACTTAATCGAAGCTAAGAAGAAGGAACCCATCAAGTTTAGTACTATGTCTTGAACAATCTTCCAAATTTCCTTGCTTCCTTGGGGTTGTGGGAATGCCATCTTCCTGCTGTAAGAACTGCCAATTCAGGGGGTTGTACTACAAAGGTTTGTGGATTTGGATTTATATGAGTGCTGTAGTTACTGTTTCTGAATGCAGGCATTTTTTTAAAAAAAATGGTTGACCATGTCTTTTTCATCTCCGTGGTACTTTCAATTAGTAATGAGAACACAAGGCAGTCTGCGATTAATCCTGAACACCAAACTGTGGGCTCAGATGCAGATTGATAAAGCCAGTGAGAAAAGCATCCGAATCACCGCCATGGACACCGAAGACCAAGGAGTCAAAGTGTTCCTTATATTGGTAAGGCCACGGATTGAGTCTGTGGATATATTTTAGAGGACGTTATGGGAAGTCTTGTATCATAGTTGCAACTGGAGGTTACCATCCATCATAATTATCCATTTACCAGAAGGCTGTCTGGCATATCCTTCTGCAGGGCAGTCCCTAACACCCCTGTTTCTTTTTGCCTTTTTTTCTTAGCCGATGGGTACTTTTCCAATCTAAACACTGGTGGGCAACTACTATTTTATTTATTCTTTGATTAGATTTAAATCCAACCTTTATTTTCAGTTAGTTCAAGGCCACAAGCATACCTAATGCCAGGGGTGGGCTTCAAAAATTTTAGCAAGGGATTCTCTGCCTGGTTGCTGGGTGGGCGTGGCCTAGTCGGCCTCCTGCACCATGTTGGTGGGGAGCGTTTTTGCCCTCCCCAGGCTCTGGAGGCTTTTTTTGAGCCTCCGGGAGGGCGAAAATGGCCTTCCCAAGGTTCCGGAGGCCCTCTGGAGCCCGTTTCTGGCCTTCCCGAACTTCCAGTAGGCCCGTTTTTCACCCACCCTGAGCCTCCGTGTGCACCCTGAACTTACCTACATCCAAAACGGGCCACGTGGGGACTCGGGAGGGTTGGGCAGGCCCAGCCAGGAGTGGGATTTGGGGGTTGTCCGAACTGCACAGAACCTTAGCTAGATGTTCTCCCGAACTCCTGCAAACCCCCAGCAGCCCACCCCTGCTTAATGCCCCCTAGCTCCTACTTTTCAACAGCCATTCTACAAGGTGGGTTGGACTGAAAAAGAATGAGGGGTCACCAAAACCACCCAGCCATCTTTCATGCCTAAGGAAGGAAGAGCTGCCCAGATTCTAGCCCACTAATTTAACCACTATGCCAGACTGCCTCTCCTGATCTTAGAAAGCTTGCAAGTCAATAGCCCTCATGAGGCTCGACCCTAAGCATTGCAGTGTGCCACTTTCTCATTTAAAAAACAACAACAAAGCAAATCTTATTTTCAATGCACAAAACTCAATCTGCAAAAAGCACAACCAGCACCAAGTGAAGTGTCTGCATGCACATCAGGAGCTCCAATGTATAACAGAAAGAATAAACCCAGATGTTGTGGCTTATTAGTTACAGGTTAGCGTTAGGGAAACAGGCCATAATGGATTAAAACAGGTTGTAGTAAGCCGCCTTGGGTAAACCCAGGTAAGGGGTCCGTCTCTGACATTCCTTTCGAAAGTTAGCTAACCAAATACTTCCCTATAATCAAGGCAAAGAAGGGCATCCTCCAGCTAGGATTTAGAATTTAGACTTTCTTTGAAAATAGAGAGCCTGTGTCGGAGTTTTGATTAATATGCCAGAGGCCCCATTTTTATTCATTTGTCTAACTTCCTCTTCAATATGAACCAGTAAGAATAAAAATAAATAAATAACCTGCAAGAATATCATAGGATTCCAGTTGGAAGGCTTTCTGGTTTACCACTAGATGATGGATGGATGGATGAATGGATATAGATAGACAGACAGATAGACTCCCTGACTGGTTGCAGAATCCAAATTATAGCATTTCTAGCATGTTACTGTCAGCCTCTATCTCAAGGGAAACCCCCAACTCCATAGATAATTAGTTCCATGTGAAATTGCCCTTACTTGTTAGAACGTTTTCTGATTTGCAATCTGCCACTTTGTCACTCAAATCAGTTATTTGTATTCTAACCTCTGGGTTGATAGAAACAGATTGTGACCTAATAATGTGCATCCAATGCAGAGAGCTCCCATCTGGTTTTCTGAGAGTGACCTCATGAAGCAATGCTTTTGAATACCATGTTTTCCCGAAAATAAGACCCTTATATTTTTTTGAACCCTGAAATAAGCGCTTGGCCTTATTGCCATGCGCTCAAAAGCCCGATTGGGCTTATTATCAGGGGATCTCTTATTTGGGGGGAAACAGGGTACTATATGGAGATTCCATTCCTCTCCACTGTTAATAGCTGCTTTCGTGCTTCCTCTTCCTGCCCTGCATTGATTTAGCCACTCTCATTGTAAAAGCCTTTCAGATGCACAGATGTCAGCATTGAGTTCTTTAGCAATCAGATCATATTTTTGGCTAAACGGACAAAGGGGGCGCGATGGCTCAGCGATTAAAGATGCTGAGCTTGGCAGCTGCAAAGGTGACAGCCTGGGTTCGAGACCCAGCACCGTGGACAGGGTGAGCTTCCCAGCTCCTGCCCACCTAGCAGTTTGAAACCATGCAAATGTGAGTAGTTTAATAAGTGCCACTTCTGGGGGAAGCTAATTGTGTTCCGTTCGCCTTTGGGGTATAGCCATGCTGGCCACCTGACCATGGAAAATGTCTTCAGACAACGTTGGCTCCCTCGGCTAAGAAAAGGAGATGAGCACTGCCCCCTAGAGGCCAAGACACCTGGGCAGGGGAAACCTTTACTTTACCTACTTGGATAAATGACTTGTCAGTTTGCAGCCCTTTTAATGAGAGAATTACTGATTCTCTCTGAACTTTAGGCAAGTTCTAAAGACACAGGACAGCTGTATGCAGCTTTGCACCATCGGATCCTGGCTTTGCGGAGTCGTGTAGAACAAGAGCAAGAAGCCAAAACTGCAGCACCAGTGCCGGAAGTGACACAGTCCAACGAGGAAGACAGTGATGATGATGTACTTGCCCCTTCGGGATCACCTGGAAGTGGTAAGCAGTTTCCGGGGATAACAGGTAGCCCTCGAATTACTACCACGATTGAGCCCAGAATCCTGTTGCTAAGCAAGACAGTTAAGTGAGTTTAGCCCCATTTTACCACTGTTCTTGCCACTGTTCTTAAGTGAATCGCTGGGGTTGTTAAATTAGAAACATGGTTGTTAAGTGAATCTGGCTTCCCTGTTAACTTTGCTCATCAGAAGGTCGCAAAAGCTGATCAGATTACCCTTAGACAGTGCAACCGTCATAAATGTGAGTCAGTTGCCAGGTGTCTGAATTTTGATCATGTAACTGTGGGGATGCTGCAATGATCATACGTGTGAAAAACGGTCATAAGCCACTTTTTTATTCCAGTACCATTGTAAGTTGAGGGCTACCTGTATTCTGTTCAGAACAATTGATGGGTATATCTCCAGTCTTGGGATCATTCTGATAGTTCCCTGATGAAATGTCCAAAGCATGTCTCGACCATGAATAACAGTTTACAGGATGTTATCACCCTGGTAGGTGTCTCTCCTCAAGAATCTGCAGACCCGATTTTGACTCAAGATGTGGGAATGGAAACAAAGCTAATCATGGGAAGACATTAATTTTTTATTCCAGTTTCACATTATTGAGCTTATTTATTGTAAGGGTGGCATTTGTTCAGAGGTTATTTAAATTTATGTCTTTACATTTGAGAACAAAATGTGAGGAAATTTTAAAACAACCTTAGGTGAGGGCTTAAATGCATTGCAGCCTTGTATAATATTTCTGCTAGTGTTTTCTCAATAGGTCTGGGATCAGAATGTCCTATCAGCGTACGTATTGGGCAGGGTAACAGCAGTTTGGAATTTAGCATTTAGAAAAACTGTCACATTACATTTTGTTGATTTGGATTTAATATTGAAAAAGTAGACTATAAATTGCTTAATCGAGAATGAATTAGTAAAATGGAAATAAAAACTGCCTGGACTAATGGAGGAAATTGATTCCCATTGCGGCTAAGCAATGGTTCTACAACTCTGCTTTGAACACCAACCTCCCTGTTTTCGTATTGCAGGTCCCACCGATGAAGTGGATGGGCAAACAACCAGCAGTACATAGCGGCCACGATCCAGACCACTTGGAAGAGCAGCTGCCAGAAACCCCCTTTCGCAGGGCCCTTTGTGAGACTCATGCCCCAGGCCATCTCTTGCTCTGGACAGCAACAGAGGCTCTGAGATTTAAGAACTCTGCATCCCTGTTCTGGGTTTTTGTTTTTTTTTTCTCTGTGTGTGTGTTGAATTTTTTTCAGGGGGGCTGGATCAGTTGATTCCATATTAAACAAAAAACAAAACACAGCAGACTTTGGACAAAACTGGCTGAATGTGATTTTGGGACATTTAATTGCTCATCATATTGATGAGCAGGGAGAAAAAGAGTACCATTTCTCTCCCCCCACCCCGCAAACTTGTGATTCATTATAGGAGGCAGGTTCACCGAGACTTGCCACAGCTTGCCCGTAGCACCTCTTTGTCTTGCCACGCACATTCTTCCTCCGTCCCCCAACTCCAGTAGCCGAATGGCCTCTGCCATGGACCCTTCCAACACAGTCTCTTCTTGCCTAAAAAAATCCCCATCGCCCACTCTGCTTCCTGCCTCTCCCGCCGTTTCTGAAGAAAAGTCGGATTTCAACTGGAAGACCTTTTCTTTATTAAAAAAAAATGATAATAACAATTTTTTGGGGGGCCCCTTGGAAACTTTGCTGACAACAGTGTGGCTTGTCTGAGGGACATCTCTTTGGGGATTTAATTTTTTTTTTTCATCCTGGAAGTTAAAAACAACATAAGACTTTTGCTGAGTTAGTGGATGTGGCAAAAACACTTTAAGCTCTGGAGCGGGAAAGGGGGTGTGTTTTTTGTTCTTTTTTTTAATTATTCTTGGTTTTTTTGCTAACAACTTCCTTCCTTTCTCTGGTTATCATTATTGTTGTCATTTTGGGACTTCAAATGTGGTGATAACTTTTTTTTTTTAGATTTTAATAAGATACTCTTGTGTGTTGACCAAGTGGGCCCCTTCTGTTCTGTACTGTTATGTTTCTGTTACTATTTAAAGGAGAGTGAAGCCACTGTGTAAATAGACATCCCAACACAGGCACACACGTGTACATATATAACAGGTATTCGTATACCAGGTTGTTTTTAACCCTTTCAGATAACCTTTTTTTTCCTTCTTGCCTTGCCAAGGTGCTTAACAGCTGATTAGGAAACAGCTGCCTTGTTTTCCTGAAAACAGGAGGGCTGCTCTTCCAATCTTGGCCAACTACTAAAAAAAATAAAATAAATAAAAGGTATTGCTTTGGGCACTTTCTCTTGGTCAGTAAGCATCTTCAGTTTGTGCCTAAACTCAAATTACCTAAGTATCAACCTGGGCTGCCACTGGCTCTGTGGGTTTGTTTGATTGAGACGTGTCCAGAGAGGGCTGTGTTGAAGTGGGAAACCTCTTTGAATAAATTGGCTTTAAAAAAGGACTGTTTCTGGCTTTAGCTGGAGCATGATATAAGTAAGTTGAGCTGCGACATCTTTGGGCAAAGACCATAAAGACTTGGAATGCTTTGGTGACTTCCTGTTGAGGACTCTGTGGAGTGGCACATCTATCAGAACAGGAGGTTTTCACCAGCTCCGTAGAAGAATCGGTGGCCTTTTTTCTCCCTTCCTCTTGGCCTTGATGGGGACCACTACTCGGTTGAATTCCCAAATCTGAGCCATTTGCAATGAAGATGGTAACACAACAGTCGGGACAAGGCACCGTCTGATTCCGCCTGAGGTGGTTGAGATGCGAAAAGGCGGCCTTCTTTTCATCTTGTCAAAGGGAGCCCTGAAACCAAGAAGAGGGTGGAAGCCTATCTTTCAATTCTGTCCACAGTGGAAAAACAAGGAGGACATTGTAATATGAAGTTCCTGAGTCACAGAAACAATGGGGAAAACATAGGCAGGTTTTACACTCTGCCTCCTCTGTGTAATGGATGGAAATTCTCATCGGGTCTCCGAAGTCTGTCCTTGAGTCATTTCTCCCGTCTTTGTCACTTTGAAGAGCTTCAGGCTGACACAAGTTTCTTCTCACTCTCCCTTCCTGGGAGAGAAAGCAGATGGCCATGCATGGGCACAGCCTTCTCCAGAGTTTTGTTTTGTTTTGTTTTTACTTAACCTTTCATCCTCTCCCCCTTATGTTTCAGTTCTCAAATGCACCAGATATGTACATACCAACCGCCTACTGAATAATAACACTGAAGACTGGTAACGATTGTAACTCTTGGGCAGTTGTGCTGCTTTGAGGGAGAATAATTTTCCACTTTGTGTTAACAAGACACTTCCCCCTCACCCTTTTAAGACAGGTTCATTAGAACAGTGGATGCACATCTGTGTTTTTTTTTTAAAGTTACTTTGGCATAACAGGAATGAGTGGGACGGGAATAGGGTATAATTTTATTTGCCTTTGTTAAACATCTGGAGCTAAGAGGATCCTGCCATTGGTACACATGTGATTGTGTGAAAGGGCTGGGTGGGATTGTGTGTATGACATTTGAAGGAGGCACCCAAAGTCGTCCAGGATAAGAGGCTGGCTGGTTTCTTGAGAAGCGTTAATATTCAATGGAATGTTTAAACAGTTACCCACAGAGTTCATTTTAAAAAAAACAAACAAAATCTGGCAGCTATTTATGGACACAGTGGTTTGGATTCGAGTGATTTGCTGTGGCAAAGAGAAGGAGATTCTACGTTTCATTCTAGGCCAGCCACAGGCTGTATTCCTTGCACAGTGACTGTCTGGAAACGCATTTTGGGCGCTTTCCTGAGATGGAGAGTTGGCTGGGCCAGACACAGACTTTATAAATTTGTTTTCTTCAAGCGGTTAGCCAATTAGTGATAAGTAAAAGAAAACAAACAAACAAAAAACCAACAACAACCAGACAACATCCATGTGTTTTGGAAGATTTCTGTACAATTGTCATATCAGATGTATTTGGAAATTACATTAAAAACTTGTAACAAAAGTCCTGCTTTGTGCAATTCTGTGATACAAGGAGAACAGCAGAGGAGCATAGTTTCATTTCTTGTGGAAATGTGTGATTGTGTGGGAAGGCTCTTAACCGAGGAACTCTCTGCCATCTTATGGCCATTAATGAAAATGCCTCCAAAAAAAAAAGCACGAAATTCAGAAATGAGGCGATGGGTCTGATTGTCGGTTTGATTTGTGAGAAAAAGAATACCAGATTGTTATAGAAATGACATTTAAGTCTGGAAAGTTGGAAATATGAAAAAGAAATTGGGGGACAATTCCACTTTGCGTTAGATAGCAGTTGAAGCTTTAACAGGCTTTCAAGACTGATGTCAGCCCTTTGAGATAGGCAAGATCGGGGAAACGAGCTGACAGAAACCTTGAAATGTACTTTCATGCAGTGTTTCTCAACCATGGCAACTTTGAGATGGATGGACTTCAACTCCCAGAATTCTATGCTGGCTGAGGAATTCTAGAAGTTAAAGTCCATCCATCTTCAAGTCGCCAAGGTTGAGAAACACTGCATTAATATATTTTGGGTATCGTAAACAGAATCTTGAAAGCCTGTCAAAGGCCTTAAGTGCAACCTATACCTAAGGCAACCACACCACTGTTACTGGTTCCTTTCTCACATTTTCTAAGATTCAAATATCTTTAATGGCTTGGCAGTCATTTCCCCTTCTCTGAATCAAACTGACATTCCATCACAAAGGATTTGTGAATCGTTAAAAGCTCAGTGGCTTTCTTGGAAGCATCTCTTCAGCCATTTCGGGCAACAAGTTCTGTTTTTTGTCTCGGTCTGAAACTGGTATTGCTATTAACAGAACAACAGCAATTAAGTTTATTTAAAACAATAAAGGGTTCTTTAAGAACAAAGTTAAAGGGGCTATGTAGAATCCAATTTCCTGCCAGTCATTTCTGTGTCCTGTGTCCATTTCTCCTTTGGAACATTTGGCTATTCCCTTTTAAAGAAACAGGAAGCTGGATTTAGGAATATACTGGGATCAGATCTGGTTATACTGTTTCAGACACAAAATGAGACTTTGTTACTGAGGTATTCTGTTAGATTTTTAAGGACATTTTCTAACATTTGAAAAGCGCATTCTGTTTAACAGTGGCTTTTTTTAAAAAAAAATCACTTGGTGGTGTTAAAGCATTTAAGTCTTGCTGGGGTAGGCATCAGGTGGGCTATTGTCAAATAAAATAATTGAGCTAGTTGAGACTTGGAGCTCATCTAATGGGAAATGTCCATAAGAGGGAAATATTCCAGAACTGGTTTCGTTTCAGATTAGTTGGCTTCATGCTAAACTGTAAAATAATGTTAAGTTAAATGTGTTAAGCCAGTGAATTGCAATTAACCAAACCTTGGTTTAATATGTATGTAAACAGTATTCTTTACTGGACTACTTGAGTATTTTTTGTTAAATGAAATTCCTTGTTGGATCCAGAGCAAAATCTGTTATACGGTAGATCATGCTAAGCTATAATGAGATTTGCTTCGGTCTGACTTAGCACATAAACCAATCCAGTGATGGATGATTCAATAAACTACCTGAAATACAGCGTAGTAGGATGTATGGATCCAGTTTTTACCTCCTGTTGCCCGTCTACAACCCTAAACATCAGTTTGGGGTGCACTGGGGCTAAAAGCTTGACCAAAGCTTCAGTGTTCTCATCTCTTGACCAAAATCAGCTTTTGATCTTGTGTATGTTATCTTAGGAATTAAGTATTAACATCACAGATACATTCACAAAGATAAAATCTGAACCACTCTTTTCAGGGGGAGGGAGAAGTATGGGAGGAAAGCACCAGGAAGTGAAATGTTAGCTTGCCCCTCTACTTTACCACAAAAAACCCAAGCCCAAACATACAATTTACCTTTCAGGCTGACCAAATTTTGCCACCACTGTAAAGGATACAAGTTTGACACTATTTCAGTCTAACTTCATTTAACTCTTTCCAGTTTGGGAAGTCATAGGAGAAATGTCTGCACCATTACTGCGAGACAGTCAGATGAATCCTCTTCCCAATTATGTTAGCATGTGGTAGTACCTGGCCAGTCTTGGCTGGATAGAAAGGTGAACAGGATTTGACTTGGTTCTGTACCAGATAGGAGACTTTCAGGAAAGGCCGGAGTTTTGGTTAGATTGGAAAATGGAAATTAAAAAAAAAACCAGCAATGGCAAACTACTTCTTTCAAATTGTTGTAAAATAGCCCTCTATATTCATTAAGTTATCAAGAATTGACATGGGGATGCTGCCTTCCCCATTATAATTACTAGTTAAACTATTAAAGAACATTCTCTGCAGTTACTTGTAAAATGTTAAAAAATTAAAGTGGGTACACTTGGACGCACATACAAAGTCTTGCTGTGCTGCTTCATGGGGTGGGGGAGGGATGGTTCTGGGATGGCAGCATGTGCATTGGTGAGAGGTCAGAGGTGTCTCTTAGAATTTTTTTAAAAAGCAGGAGTAGTGATAACTTTAGTCTCTGAATCTTAAAAAGAGCCTTGATGGTGCAGCAGACTAAAATGCTGTTAAGTAGCACCAGCTGCCTGCAATTACAACAAGTTCAAATCTCACCAGGCTCAAGGTTGACTCAGCCTTCCAGCCTTTCGAGGTAGGTAAAATGAGGACCTGGATTATGGGGGTAATAAGCTGGCTTTGTATAAAAAAAAGTACATCACTTGGGGGGGCTGAAAGCCCTACTAAGCAGGTCTATACAAAAGTATGAAGGCTATTGCTTAACGCATTGTAAGCCGCCCT
>JANHZT010002228.1:108294-118454 GCA_032468215.1 Stegonotus admiraltiensis | reverse complement strand
ATGAAGGCTATTGCTTAACGCATTGTAAGCCGCCCTGAGTCTCCGGAGAAGGGTGGCATATAAATAAAAAAAAAAAAATAGCAAGGTTAAAATCTACCATCCATCAAAAACATTTGGAGGTTTACATGGTTCTTATCTGGACTCAAATGGTCAGTCTAGGACAGTGTTTCTCAAATTTGGGAACTTTAGGCTGTGTAGACTTCAACTCCCAGAATTCCTCAGCCAGCAGGAAGTCCACACAGCTTAAAGTTGCCAGGATTGAGAAAAACTGGTCTAGGGGCCTTTCTTTGTTGCAAAAGTGAAGTATTATCCATCTTTCTATGAATTGGCAAAAATATACAAATGCATATGAAATTTGCTTCCTTAACTTGCCTCCCCTTGCAATCATAGACAGTTTTCTGAAGTTCTTCCGAGGAAATGGATGATCATGTAAAACATTTTAAATATCTTAAAGCCATTCTTGGACAATGCTGGAAGGAGGAAAGACTAGTTAAAACCCAGTTCGGTTCATGCCCGTTTCATTCATGGGCTAGGAATGAATTCGAAGGCAGCGTTCATAGGGATGAGGTTGAAAAAAGAGGCTGCCACAATATATTTGTGCCATAGTTAGCCGCGAGGGGGTGGGGGTGGGAGGCCATAGTGAGCACCAGCTGAGTTGGGTGCCAACATCAAAAAGGCCAGATTGTGGGGGTTCTTTGAGTTTGGTGGTTTTCTTGCAGACATTTCATTACCCAACTAGTTAACATCATCAGTGCTAGAAGGGAGCAGAGTTTGCAAGAAAACAACCAAGCTCAGAGAGCACCAAGGGCCACACACTTCAACTCTGAACGACAAATATTCTCTTGTATCAGGCCCAGTTTGCATTGATTTGAGCAGTCTCTCTCAGAGAGATCACAAAAAGCAGGCAAATCCGTGTTGGAGCAGGTGTTCAGATACCAAACCAAAGGCTTTGCGTTGGTTTTAAGCTTTGTGTTTGAATTAGGCTGGGAGGAGCCATCTTGGGTCCCTTCTGGCCTTGTTCGCAAGTTATAAGATGTTTTGCTTCCAGCTCAGCCACGCTCCCTGTCACATTCCGTTGCCTGGAAGAAAACAACAGGGTGGATAAACGAATTACCAGGTTTGTTCTGCCAGTGGGAGCAACTATCAACATGGATGGCACTGCACTTTATGAAGCTCTGGCAGCCATTTTCATTGCACAGGTCAACAACTACGAGCTTGACTTCGGTCAGATCATTACTATTAGGTGGGTATAGGCGCACGTAGGTGATAAACTACCTATGAGGACTTGCCTCTCCTCTCCTCAAGAAAGCAGAACTCTTAAAACCGGCATCATTACAAAAGGATTTTTTACTGGGAGATAGTGATAGCAAGGAAAGCAAGGCAGGATCTGAAATTCCCACTCAAAACCGTCAGGTTAAAAGTTGCAGAAACCCTTTCCCTTTGTCCAGTCCAAAAGTGAGCCAATCCACAGGTGCGAAGTTGTTACAGGAACCCAGAGCTGAGAAGGTGATAAGAATCTATTCTCAGCTTGAGCTGAGACAAATCAGATGGCCCAGGCTACTTCCTCCCCCTCCCCTTCCCAGGAAGGTACATCAAAGTAAAGACCAGAGACAAGGAAAAGTTGTAAATTGGCATCCAGGCCCTCCCCATAAGAATGGCAGCTGGCAGTGTCCCGATAGGGATCTATGGGGACCTGACACTACCTATGCTGGTTTGCTTTGCCAGGAGTGCTGTGCTGCTTAGCACAGAGGTCCCCAACTTTTCCAGCTCCGTTGACTGGCAGCGGTGGTGGCCGGTGGACGGGATGGTTTCACACGCACAACCTAATGCCACAAATGTAGCTTTGCGCACTTGCCCGCCACTTGTGCAGCCTGGTTCCCAACAGACCATGGCCCGGGGATTGAGGACCTTCGTTTAGTACATATTTACCTTATGAGATTTTGGATATGTGGATAGTGTCCTGCGTTTGTTTTACTTCCTTTTTTTAAAGAAGTTTTTTATTTTTATTTTTAAACAAACAATTCATCATTAATCAATGTAACATCTGGGTACAAATTTTTTTGCGTCATCATATTCAACATTCATCATCATTTTCTTAGTACATATTTATCTTTCTTCTTACATTTCAATTTAACGTATTACATATTTTTCCCATGTTACTTATTTTTACGTTGTCTATTGTCTATATTCAGTCTCTATCCATTGATAAAATTGCACCCATATGTTGTAATACTCCGATTCTTCCTTCCCTCTAATTGCTAATGTTAATCTACTCATTTCTGCACATTCTAATATTTTCTTAATTAGCTCTCCCTTTGTAGAAATTTTTTCTGCTTTCCAATTTTGTGCAAATACCATTCTTGCTGCCATTATTACATGTATAATCAGATATGTATTTTCTTTACTAAATTTCTCTGGTAAGATACCCAACAGGAACAGCTCCGGTTTAAGATCAGTGTTTTGCTGTATCATTTTCTCTAACCAAATTCGAATTTTTGCCCAATAATTTCTTGCTTTACTTCCTTACGTCTATTATCTTAAAATTCAATTTTTAAAGCTTGCTGCATTTTATATCAGCAGTCAAAGAATTTTTTGATTTGTTGCCCCATCCTTGAGCTAGACCAGCCGTGCCAAGCTAAATAATTCTACAGAATTATTTCCCAGCTTGTAAACTGCAGATTTTAATGCAAACGTTTCCAAATTGATGTCCTGTAGATGTTCTAGATTATAATTTCCACAGTCCTGTGGCCTGTAAGAGTCATAATCCAGAACCACCTGGAGAACACCAATTTGGAGAAGAGGATGAACAAAATCTGCGAGGCTAGGTTTTTGAGGAGTTCTACAGTGAGGCACTACCTTACTAATGTTCCTCCAATCTAACCAATGCCCTCTTCACCACAGCATTACTGCCACGGCAGCCAGTATCGGAGCTGCTGGCATTCCTCAGGCGGGCCTAGTGACCATGGTAATTGTGTTGACGTCTGTCGGATTGCCAACGGAGGACATCACTTTGATTATGGCTGTGGACTGGTTCCTGTAAGTCCTGCGAGAGAGAAATGGTTGGGGCTAAGGGTTATGCTTGTGTTTAAGTCCACTTTAAATATATATAGCCCACAAATGGACCTCTTTTCTTCCTCCTCACTTCCATATCGTTGTAATAGAGATGGCAGAATTTATCCTGCCCAACTATCCTTAAAAAATGAGAATACCCACATTCAGTGATGGAACCCCTGTTCTGCCTGTAGAAAGGACTGTATCAAGTCTCCAGCATCATCAGATCAGGCAGAGAGAAACGCTGGGGATCTGCTGCCATTCTGTACTGATGGTATTGAGTACAGGTAGTCCCCATTTAGTAGGGTTGCGGTAGCTCTGGCTAAGACGCTGAGCTTGTCAATTGAAAGGTCGGCAGTTCAGCGGTTTGAATCCCTAGTGCTGCGTAATGGGGCAAGCTCCCGTTACTCGTCCCAGCTTCTGCCAACCTAGCAGTTCAAAAGCATGTAAAATATGCAAGTAGAAAAATAGGGACCACTTTTGGTGGGAAGGTAACAGCGTTCCATGCTCCTCTGGCGTTTAGTCATGCCAGCCACATGACCACGGAGACGTCTTTGGACAGCGCTGGCTCTTTGGCTTTGAAACGGAAATGAGCACCGCCCCCTAGAGTCGGAAACGACTAGCACTTATGTGCGAGGGGAATCTTTACATTTACCTTTAAGCAGCCTTTAAGCACCATGTGCGAGTAGGCGGCAATATAGATTTTCTAAATAATAAAATAATAATTTTCCCGCAATATCTATATGAGACTGAAGATACCCTTCTGTGGGCATTGAAAACTGCGGCCCTCTCCCAAGCAATTTTTGACTTGACAATTCCTTCTGCTGCTTTCAGAGACCGTCTGAGAACTACCATCAATGTACTGGGGGATTCACTGGGTGCTGGTGTTGTAGCGCATCTGTCTCGTCATGAGCTGGAGATGCAGGATGCTGAGCTCAGCAACTCGGTCCTTGAAGAGAATGAAAAACCATACCATCTAATATACCAAGAGAATGACACCCACAAGCACCTCAACAGTGAGACACCAATGTGACTTGGAGGAGCCGAGTGTTGTCGGGATAGGATCTGTAAAATGTCACAACTGTGAAGCACTAGAGAAGCAAGAGCCAGCCATGGACCTCCCCACAAACTCTCACCTCCTTCGGTTTCCCTGTTTTCTGTCACCAGAAAAAAAGGAATTTTTTTTCTATAATGGTGATTGTGCTCCTACAATCATGATTTGACAATTAGAGTTCGACCTCGCCTGTCCCGCCTCTTTAACCACAGCTGGTAGTATCTTGCACCAAGTCAACTCCACATTTCCTTGCCAAGAAGATAAACATATGAACATTTGAACATATTCTGCTGTGCCATAAAGACCATCTAATTTAAATCTTGTGTTACGGTTTTACCGATTGAGCTCATTTTTGAATTTTTTTTAGCACTTGAAAAAAATGCAGCCCACACACACACGATGCTTTATTGGTGTGGAAAATGTTTATGAGAATCATTAAAGTGGAGAATTATGTACAGCCTGTGTTTTTAAAAAAAATGATATGTGCAACTTGTTGCTGCTTCATTACAGCGGAACGTTACATGTAGTCCGTTTAGCTACTCTGTGGTTAGAGTGGTGATGAAAAATTAACTCTGTGATCAGTCCTCACATTTATGACCTTTGTAGGGGTCCCTTTACCTTTGTAAAGCTGAAGTAAAGATTGTAAGCACAAAGGAAAACTGAAGTAAAGGTCACAAGTACAGTTGCAGTTTCACTTAGCAACCATTTTGCTTAACGACTGAGTTGCCAGTCCCAATTGTGCTCACTTAAATGACTGCTAGAACTATAGTATCATAATGGCAATGCTTACTTGCTTTTGTTTCCTTATTGGTTAATTGTTCAGAACACAGTGGCTTTGTTTATCAACCCAAGATGCATATAGCTCAGATCTTCGATTATTTTTTTACATTGGTAACTATTTTCAGAGACAAACAAGCAAGGCAGCCTCTCTTCTGTAGCTGCTCATAGCATCAGGGCACATAGTCTTGAATTGTGACTCATGGCTTTGAGCTCTCTGCTCTCCCGGTTGTCTCATATCCTTTGAAAGCCACTGAAGATACAGTCCTGTTGCCTCTTATGTAAACCTTAGGACCTGGATAACTGACTGATCTCCAGTGTTGCATAAGGACCAGTACAGTCATTCTCATGCCTTTTCATATATTGATTCAAAAATCTCTTTAATATGTGAAAAAAGACTGGAATGTATCATGGTGCACCATCAATATTCAATGTAGTGCAAGTAGGTATTTGCAAAGCAGAGCTAAGAAAAATGCTGTTTCACTTTGGCAACTTAGCTGGGAAAATGCGTTAGTAATCAGAAGAACACTATTTGGCTTTATTACAGGCGTTGATAGGAAATGTCTTGTTAAGATCAAATCCAAGACATTAGCAAATCCAACACTCGTGGTTTTTTTTCTTCCTTTGCTAGGCAGAGAGAACTCTCCTTTACTCTTCCTGGTTACTTTCCTTTTTTCATTGCATGACAACATCCTTCTTTCCCTCTCCTAGAGTTTGCTTGTTGCATGCTTAATTGTTGCCCAGTCCTTGCCTTTGAAGTACAGTAGCCAGACCCATCTCTTCCCCTTGCCCTTCTTCCCTCTCCTAGACAGCTTCTACCCCAGTCTCCCACCCCATCAACTCTGACCACGTCCGGCAGGTAGCCTGGGGCTTTTAGAAACACTACCAGCCATGAAGCACAAGAGTGGGAGGGGATTTCTTGAGAGTAGTGCTGTTTGGCACATGATGCTGAAAGGAAGCTAACTATTGCCCGGAGATCTATTTTGTTGGGTTGAGTCAAGTTGCCAGGTTGGCTTTCTGGAATGCTGCTCATGGCTAGTCTGTACCTTCATGCTATACTTATTGTGAGCTCCGGAATGGCTTGGAAAACAACACGCAGCCGTTGAATTCTGCATGTTAAACTGAATGTCCTGGGCTACAGTATTATGAAAGAACCAACTGTGTACTGTGATTCTTGTATGGGTGGGCACACTCCTAGTCCCTTCCCTAAAGCCTTGCCATCTGATGGGAGTTACAAAGCATGCTTTTCCATGGCAGTCTCTGCCCTATGAAACACTCTGTCCCTTGCAGTTTGGCAAAGCTTCTATCTTAAACTTCTGTTTAAAGACACCCACCCCCCAATGCTGGGATCAGATTGAAAAACTGCACATTAGAAGATTAGAATTTTTTTTTAATATTTCAATGTGTTTAGTTTTATAGTTTTAATATGGTTTTATATGCTGTTTAAACACTTCGGGAGCTGCCCAGAGTTGGTTAGAAGATGGGCAGCTGTATAAATGTTTTAAATACAATAAATAAAAATATATTATTTAGGAGGTACTTTGTGGTCCTTTGGTACAGATGGGACAGTATCCCGAGCAACCGTTTGCTTATTCATGGTGAGGGCTAGATCATTTAGCTAGCTCCCAGGCTTTAAGGCAAAATCCAAATTGACCATATGATGTTTTGGGCACAATGGCTCCCAAGCTTATTGATAGATAGCAGTCCACTTCTAGGACAATGAGCACAAGAAATGTTACACTACTGATGTGCTACCTCTTATAAACTTGTTCCAGCTGTTAAAAGCAAGTAGAAGCAATTGTTCATCACTCATAAATGAGGCAACATGGCAAGGACAGCTAAACAAGATTGTAGTTGCAGTCTTGTAGTTCATGATTGCTATCCTTTCCCAGAGTAGTGGCAGCTACAACACCCCAAAGCAGAGTTCTTTATAGGGAACCAGGAACCAGTGGTGGAAGATGAGCAATTAATTGGTGATTCTGGGTAAGTCCATTCAATCTTACACCATTCATGGTGTAGGGTTTCCTGCCTAAGCAGGGGGTTGGACTAGAAGACCTCCAAGGTCCCTTCCAACTTTGTTAGATTAATTATGAAGTACTTTTGAATCAGTTCCTTTCCTTCACCCCAAATTGACTTTTGGATGTCTGATAACCCTTATCTTTCCCCCTCACACCTATGAATTCTCTTGGAGCATGGAAGTTTGCTTATTTTCTTACTTGTCTTTTTGCCTTTTTGTTAGTCCTTTCCTGACAAAATGATCCGTGCTTCCTCTGCTTTTGCTTCTTGTTCGCTTGAAGTAGATAACGAAAGTAAAAAAGTTGTCACCTTCCAGTTAAACTCAACTCCTGGTTTTTAAAAAAAATCATCACAGTTTCTTGGCACGATGTGGAAATGGTTTGCCACTATAACCTAGATAGTTTTATTTTCTTATTTCCCATTCTAGCCTGGAATGCCCACTGGTCCCATCAAACTGCTATTGTTCAACTCTACTGAGTTTTCTAGATCAGCCAAAATCAACTACCTCCTAGCTGGGAAATTACGAGCGAGGCTACTGTCAAATAATTATAGATACTCTTCTTTTTTCCCATTCACTGCCTCAAAATCAACTATCTTTAACGTCTGAGAAAGGAAGAATAATCAGAATACATTATAATAGAGTTGGGAGGGACCTTGGAGGTCTTCTACACCAACCCCCTACTCAGGCAGGAAACCCTATACCACTTCAGACAAATGGTTGTCTGATCTCTTCTTAAAAACTTTTAAGTGTTGGAGTGTTTACAACTTCTGGAGGCAAGCTGTTCCACTGATTAATTGTTCTAACTGTCAGGAAATTTCTCCTTAGTTCTAGGTCAGTGGTAGGCAAGCTTGGCTGTCTTAGGAATTCTGGGAGTTGAAGTCCACAGGGTGTGAAAGAGCCAAGTTTGCCTACCACTGTTCTAGGTTACTTCTCCTTGATTAGTTTCCATCCATTGAGTCTTGTTCTGCCTTCAGGTGCTTTAGAGAATAGGTTGACTCCAACTTATTTGTGGAAACTCCTTAGATCAAGGACCTCAGGGACCACTAAATTCATAATTTTAAATCCAGCAGACCACTAATAAGAATTTTTAAAAAAAGATAAATAGCATTTAGTGCAATATAAAAACCCAATTTTTCTGCGGACCACCAAAATTTTCTCGCAGACCACCAGTGGTCCACGGACCAGCGGTTGGTGGGCGCTGCCTTAGATATTGGAACACTGTCACCCCCGGTCCTCCTTTTCATTAAACCAGAGGTACCCAAATCAGAAATCTTATCAGTGCCTAGAATCGGCAAATAAATTTCATAATAATAGTTGCAAATGGCGGCTTTACTCGGAAGAACTTACATCCTGCGACAATATCTGTTAACACACCCATCAAACATCTCTATCTGCCTATTCCAGGTCCTTGGGAAGGACTCCACAGGCGAACAAAAATGCCAAATCTACTCTGAACATCTGGACGAATATAATTACTATAATTACTTATTAATTACTTATTAATTATTAAGTAAATTACGTATAATAATTACTATAAAAGAGATTTAAGTACATATCTGAATATTTTGAAAATATTTTTGAATATTTTGAAATATAACTTGGCAATAATTAGATATCGATCAGACTCGTTATTAATATACCTGTACCCTAAATATCTTAGTTATTAAGTAAATCAGCTTTGGGTCATGAATACAAATATGTAATTTTAGTAGCTAGTTATTAAGAAAAACAAACACGAAAGCCATACACAGATAAACATTAACCACATATAAAACACAAGAGGGCCCAGGATCCAGGATTAAAAATGAATGGCAGAAATTTCCTTACCGGAAGAGGAGGGTCACAAAGACTTACTATTTCCGCCCGCCTTGCCATGTGCAAAAGAAACCTCGCTGGTGCCGGAGACAGGACGGTCTCGTGATGATGGCGTCATCGGTGCGCAGCGGCAGGATGGCGGCCGGAGCGGCGCGCTCGCTGCTACTTTTGCGCCTCTCCGGTCGGACCTGGCGATGTCGGGGTCGCGTTTACTCCACGCCGGGGCTGAGGCGGCCTTTCTCTTCTGCGCCTTCCGTGGCGGGACCTTGGGTGGCCCGGGCGCTTTCGGGAACGCCGCAACCAGAGGAGGAGCAGCGGCGCTTTCTCTTGGGCGGGCGTCCTTCCAGCGGCTATAGCAGCAGCAGCAGCAGCAGCAACGGCGAAGACAACCTGGAGGGCTCTGAGGGCGACGGAGGCCTTCCTGGCTCCGGTGACAGCTCGGGCTCAGACTCTGGCGGACCAACTGTAGTGACAGCGCTGGCCCCGCTCATGGTCCCTGAGCACGTCCCCCACGTGCCCCTTATCCCCATCTCCAGGAACCCCGTCTTCCCGCGCTTCATCAAGATAATCGAGGTGATCCACGTCAATGATATTTTCGGATAAGGAAGAGAAATGGGCAGGAGAAGAGGAAGAAACCGTTTTTCCCTGGGAGGGGCTCATAGCTTGCGGGGGGGGGGCGTGGGGAGAGCGGGGATGAGTCTCTGCTTTGCTTTGTACAAAAATCCCACTTCACTGGCTGGTACAGGTAATCCTCAACTTGCAACAGTTCATTTAGTGACCGTTTTGAAGTTAAGGGCAGTGGAAAAAAGTGATTGATGACCATTTTTTCACACTTAATGCTGTGTGCAGCATCCCCATGGTCCCGTGATCAGAATTCAGATGCTTGACAAGTGTTTCATATTGATGGTTGCAGTGTGATCACCTTTTGCAACTTTCTGACAGGGGAAGTCAATGAGGAAGCCAGATTCACTTAACCGTTATTAACGTAAGAACTGCAGTGATTCACTTAACGGTGGCAAGAAAAGTCGTAAAATGGGGCAAAACTCACTTAACAAATGTCTCGCTTAGCAACATGGATGTTGGGCTCAATTGTGGTCATAAGTTGAGGACCATCTGTATATCCAGATAAGTAAGTCTAGGAAGGACCCTCTAATGAGCTATCTTTCCACCACTAAATGCACCTGTGAGCAGACTTATGTTAAGGTGAGTTATAATGACAGAGACTTACCTTAGCAATTAGTTTTGTTGCCTTGAGTGACTTTTATAATTAGGTAGTTGAAATAATGGTAATAATAATGAGGATGAAACAATAGCTCTGCATATAGAGATTTCAGATTTAGCTCTATGTATCTGAAATTGTAGAAGGATCTGCTAGTGCAGTGGTAGGCAAACTTGGCTCTTTCACACCCTGTGGACTTCAACTCCCAGAATTCCTAAGACAGCCAA
>JANHZT010002228.1:79004-89042 GCA_032468215.1 Stegonotus admiraltiensis | reverse complement strand
GCTAGGGCAACACTCGCGTGCCCACCAATATGGCTCCGCGTGCCACCTGTGGCACCCGTGCCATAGGTTCGCCATCATGGTCCTATCAATTGTGGAGCCGACCAGCGACGGAGCCACAGCAGAGGGATGAAAGAGCCACATGCGGCTCCAGAGCCGTGGGTTGCTGACCCCTGCCTTAGTATATATACATATATATGCTGCAGTGGAAGGTTTATATTATGCTTTAAGGTAGGCATGTTCAACCTTTTAGCTTGGACTGCACTGAGTGAAGAGAGAATGGCTTGGGCTGGCTACATGTAAAATAACAGTTAATGACCTACCTGGCTGCATGTAAAGTAACACAGTTAATGTTAAATACCATAAGTTCACAATCATGAACTGCATTGCTGGCTGTCCAGAGTGCAAACCAGTTTGCTCTCCTGTTGTACTCTGTGGTCCAGGTATCATCCATTACTACATCCCTTACAACAAACTATTTTGCCACCTTTAAACCAAAACAATTTAGTTCTATTTTTTGAACAGTTATATTTTCCCCCCAAGGGGAGGGGCACCATTCCTGGCAGTACTGCAATACCAGGCTGATGCTTGGAGTGGATAGAGCAAGCCCTTAGTCCATCTCCCAGTTCCAAAAACCTAATTAATACATAGTTCTCAAATAGAGAACATATCAGATATTAAACTGATAAGAACAGATACTACACTTGATCTTAGCCAAAAGGCCGAGAAGCGATAAGTGAGGAAAGGTCAAGGCAAAAGCCCACCTTTTCAAACAACATTGTGGTAACTGTGAGCAAACTCAAGCCGCTGAGCATGTCACCCATTTTATAGTAGATATTGTTTGTAACCTTATCAAACTTATTCTGTGAATATTCTTACGTTCATTGTCCAAATAAGTAGCCATCTGTTATAAAATATGTCAGAAATTTTGAAAACCTTTTAGCCATATGCATTTCTTGAATGCCTGTATGAGTATTCTGACTCTGATTGGATTGAAATCTGCATAAACCTTCCCATTCTCTCCATGACTTTTTGCGTAGCTGTTATTCATCTGCCTACCAGTAGAGGTCGCAGGAGTTTTTCCTTTACTGTAAGGTTTCATGTGCTTTCAGGAGCATGATGACATTTCCTGTACACATTGGATTTCACAAGTCTGTTCCAAAATACTTAGTTGTAATAAGAAACTTTGCTTGCTCTTTCTTCAAGTTTTGATCTGATCACAGAATGCATGGCTATTCTGAACGAAGGTGGCAGTTTTATTTACTTTCTATAATCATCCATTCCTGCCAGATTGCCACCCCCACCCCCGCATCAGTCTCCCAATGAATAATAAATATCTTTGGGAAAAGTAGTCTTGAGAACCAGGTGGAAAACAGAACAGAAAACAGGATAATAAATAAAATAATAGAAGGTGTTGTCGTTCTGTTGCTTTATGGCAGTTTTAAGGGCTTAGCCAATTTAACTTGGTCCGTGGATCAGTTCTTTATGAATATGAGCAAAAAGAATGTGCATTTCTGTCAAAAGAACTTTATAAACACATTGCTAATAATTATTAACCTGGAACATAAAAAACCTTTGTGGTACAGATTAATAGTTCACTTTTGAACACAGTATAATCTGATAATCGGGTTAAAAACACTTTCAGGTTGAGGAACAGTACAAAGGAACAATAGGATAGAAAAAGCAGAGAGAGTAAAGTTAAAAAATATTGGGGGAACAAACTCAGGAATGAAGTTACAACTGAGAAAAAAAATTAGAACCCAAGAAGTTGGAACAGTATTTATTTTATGGTATAAAAATTGTAGAGTCAGGGAGGATAAATTGAAAGGTCTAAAGGTAGATCAGAAATTTGCTAAACTGCAGTTGAAGTTTGGAGAGAAGCCCTTTTTTGTTGTTTTATTTGATTGGATTTCTTTAATGTACGTTGTCCATAGATCTTTTTTCTGAATTAATTATTCTGTTAAGATAACTACACAGACAAGGGGTGAGAAAGTTTATAAAGAGTATAATCTTTATACTGTTGAGGGAGGAAGTTCATTGGTGCTTGCTTTCGCTTATCTATGAAACTACACCAAAAGCAGTTGCAATGCAATAAAATGAAAGATAAACAAAATTCAGTTTTCAAAGTGCACCTCAGCAAATTGTTCCTTCCTTGCTCTACCTGCCCAGTTAGGCTTTAATTTCTAGAACTCTCGTTAATACTGTGCTGATTGGGAATGAGCTGTCTTTCCCTAATAAAAAATAAAAATTCACACTTGGCTCCTTAGTGGTTTGGCCCCCTGCAAACTTTTAGCTAGAGATCGGCTCCTCATTTACATGGGGCAGTTGTGTTGCCTGTGCGGCTTACCTCTGGATTCTGCATGTCTGTTAAAAAGTTGATTGTCGTCTTCAGTCAACAAACAAGCTTTCTTGTTTCTTTCCATTCACAGGGTGCCACCCCGAAAGATGGGCCCAGTGCTGGCTGCACGATTGTAACTGCCTTATTGTCGTTGGCATTAAACCAGCCCGTGAGGCAAAATGTGGCCATGACTGGGGAAGTGTCGTTGACTGGGAAGATTCTCCCTGTGGGAGGCATCAAGGAGAAGACCATTGCCGTAAGTGGAAACCGCACAGTCCTTCCGCTGCTAGCAGTTGGTTCAGAAAAACTTGATGGCTTGCTTCCTTGTTGTAAAGTTTACACGCAGGATCTATGCCTGCACTTTTATCCAAGCGGGTTATACAGCATTCAGGTTTCCAAGCAACAGTTAAATTCACAAAATGGGGAGTAGAGCAAATCTCTTCCATCTGTTATATCCCTCTTCCCATTGTGGGTGGTCTTCTGTTGCCAGAGATTTCGATCAGAGCAACATTAGGATCCGTGCTCACAGAGGTATCAGATTTCTAGTGGGTCGCTGTGTATCTGCTGGTGGAAAAGATTGCCATAGCCCTTAACTGATCCAGCAAGGATTTTTACTATGTACTTTAGAACATGAACTCAATCATTTAATACCAATTGGTAAATTGCTTAAAGGTTCACGAATACACTTTTCCGAGGTGATTTATAAGGGCCAAATTGGCTCACTTGGATTTTACCTGTTAAAAATATTCCGTTTTTATGAGCATCGTGACCTACAGAGGCCCAAGGAAGGGTAGAGCACTGGAGAACTGGGTTATTCAGGGGCTGTGTAATACATTCCTGATCATCCGTGATCCATCTCATGGTGGCTGCTAGTTAGGAGCTATTCTGTACTTTTTCTTTCTCCTTTTATCACGAACAGTAGAATGTCAGCCCTGGAGGCCATCTTTTTCTTTGGATCTTCAGGGCTGCCACACTCGGGTGGATGGGCATGCTGTGGGACCTGGGGGGGGCGGGTTGGATGGTGATGGGGTGAGATGTATAGCCATAACAACATTCCTTCACTGGGAGTCAAGGACTCTCAGCCTGCACCTGGAGAGGCGTGACTGGGAAACAACTCATTACAATGGTGGCCTGATTGGACCATGTGATGGACATGTGCAGGGGAAGGGACTTCCTTTGGATGGGGAAAACCTGGGAAGATTTTCAAATTCAGGTTTTCCCAGATGTGACAATGTGACATCTCTAATCAAGTGGAACTTTGAGGAAATGCCTGCCTCGGAGTCTTACTTGGTCAGGGTGTTACTTGGAACCGTGACATATACTTCAGTTTTGAGCTACCAAAATAATTTAAGGAATTGTAGATTACAGTACAGAAGTATTTGCTGTTTCCAGGTAACTTTCACAGCCTGGAATATCTTCTCCTTAATAAGGTATTTTATGATCTGGTCTCAGGGTTAAGAGTACAGCGCAGGGTCTGACCATTGGAGGGCAGAAACCTGAGGCCAGGGGGAAGTTTCTCAACATTTCCCCCTTTTTTCCCTCTAGGCCAAGAGAGCTGGTGTCTCCTGTATCATTCTCCCATCAGAAAACAAAAAAGATTACTGTGACCTTGCTGAATTCATCACGGAAGGACTTGAAGTACATTTTGTCGAACATTATAAGGAAATCTTTGACATCGTTTTCTCCAAGTCAGATTCTCCAGGCAGGTGAACCGCTTGCTGGGGTTCCTCTCGCCTTCCCACCGGCTCCACTCTGGAAGCAACATGTGCAGGCTCAGCAGAGGGGAAGCGGGGTTTGGCTCCTGCCATGGCCTGCTGCCCATGATGATGGCTTTGGTTTCCTATTCCTTTGGTCACTCTGAAATATATTCTACTCCGACCGATCTGAATTATGAACCAATCAAAGTGTTTCCTGTGACACAGGGCTACAAGACTAGACTGAAGATCTGTGAGGAAGTCTCCTCCTCCTCCTCCTCGCCTTTCTCAAATGTATTTTCTTATTATTGAAACTTATAAAATCCAGATCCCGTTGTCTCTTGGTACTTTTCTACTAGCACTTTATGAAATAAAAGCGGAGGTATATTTAGATCACCTCTGGACAGTATAACCAGTGATAAGGGCAAAAGGCCTGGGTTGGAGAAACTTGTATCCTGTACAGAGATCTCGATATAAAAAAATTGATTATTCCCCATGGCACAAAAACAAAATTGACCAATCTTTAGTAGGATAACCCTCCAGCAAGTTGGTAATGCTGCCCATCTGGAAGGTAATGTCACCTGAATTATCTGTTGCCCACTGTGCTGTATTTGGCACAATATGCTAAATTATACATCAAGTAAAAAGATACAGCAATTGCACTCGTATGACATACTAAAGCTCAAACAAAACTTCACTTTGTCTAAATGTATTCTTTAGATACGTGGTGTATCTTAAAGTCTTGTTGATCTGCACAGTTTAATGTTACATAAACAGCCCTTCCATCACTCTGTACATTTCAGGGTGATGATTATCACCTAAACCACCGCAAGGTGAGCCTTTTAACTCTGAATTTATGACCACCTAATCCAAAGAATATTTCGCACACTGCTGGGCTTCTGAAATAAGCTTTATTGGGAACCAGGATGCAGAATTCAGTCCTTCTTGGCTGCTGCTTTCCTCATGGCTGCCAGGACGTTGCTGAGTTCTTCACGCTTCCTCTTGGCACGAATGTGAGTCCCTACCTGTGAGGATAAGGAGTGAAATGTGTTGGCATTTTAAAGGCTAGAAACTTGGCAGAAAAGAACAGACTTGTGTGATGGAAACTGTCTGGAGAATATGCTGATTAGAAGGAAAAGGAAAAAAACCATTCTGGCCAATATGTCAGGGATCCAGCCTGATCCTCTTCCGTTTCTTCCAGGATAAGGAAAACATTTTGGAGTAACAAAAGGCCAGGCCTTAAGAGGCGCTAGGCCTGACTGGAACATGGCTGGTGTTCACCAGAGCCAGACAACTTAATTATCCTGGCTGTTCTGGACTGCCTCCCAGCCACTTTTACAACAGCCGCCAGATCTTAGTTATTTCTGGATCAAGGAAAGGAGCTCTTGAATCAAGCTCAACTCCCCGTGATGTAAATGGGCACAACCATGCAGTTTTCTCGAGAGCAACACAAGCAAGTTGACAAGGTCCAATTCTGAGATTCTTTGCCCAACAGCCCTCCTGACAATTTTTAGAGGTCTGTCACCCAAGGGACAATCGGGTTTGATGCTTGCTTTGCTTTATAGCACTGAAACCAGCTAAGCTAATCTTAACAGCAAAGGGGGCGAACAGGCTCCTTTCTCAACTGGAACTGGGTGACGTGACCTCTCCTTCCAGGTGCTTTGTTCACTGTGGCAATGAATGAAAGAGGGCAGGAACACAATCCCCACACACAACAC
Source organism: Stegonotus admiraltiensis (assembly GCA_032468215.1). Classification (NCBI taxonomy): domain Eukaryota; kingdom Metazoa; phylum Chordata; class Lepidosauria; order Squamata; family Colubridae; genus Stegonotus; species Stegonotus admiraltiensis. The sequence continues at coordinate 83,295 of JANHZT010002228.1, read as the reverse complement.
AAAGGAAAAACATCGTCCTCTGATGGTTCTGCCTTCAAGGGACAACCTGACAGACGCCCAAAGACCCACCCAGCTGTTCTGTGCGACACTCACCCTTTTCTTTATGAACTTCAGAGCTCTCTTGTCTTTGGAGACTTTGAGCAACTCCATTGCTCGTCTCTCGTACGGCGCAAAACCGCACACTTCTCGGATCATGTCCCGTACAAATTTGGTGTGTTTGGTCAGCCGCTGTTGGGAGGAAAAAAAATAGTGCAACTGATTTCCATAAGGAGGCGGCGCTACTGGTTATTAGAAAGAAAAGTTCCCACATAGGGGCCTTCTACGTTTAGCACGTCTTTAAAGCCTTCCCTAAGGTGGTGCCATCCCGATGTACAGCTTTCAGAATTCCAAGGTAGCATCAAGGATAGGAAGACGACGACAATAAGAATAAGAACCAAGGAGGTAAGTCAAAGGCCTACTGTTCTAGGAAGACTCTTCATCCAGAGGTATCGAGAGAGACTGCTCTAAACTCTCATTGTCTTACATGTTGTGATAGCAGTGTGTGATGCTGCAATGCATCCTCCAAGATAGCATTGGAACAAATCTGGAGTGATTTACAAGCATTCTTCTACACCAGGGATCCCCAACCTCCAGACCGTGGCCTGTTCAGAACCGGGCATGACCAAGTGCCCAAATTGTCCCAAAGGTGCTTTTCCAAAAGGCAATGGGACTTTTGTGAAGACTTGCCTTTTGGAAAAGCACTTTTGGGACAACTATGACCTGGATGATTGAGACACTAATAGACAAATGCCCAAATCATGATTACACGATCGTGGGAATGCTGCAAATTCAAGGACCAGCCATAAATCCCCCTTGTTCAATCCCGTTAACTTTGTATAGCTGCTGAGTGAGTGGTCGCTAAATGAGAACTATGTGCTGATCTTGAAGAGGGCACTTCTTATGAGAGCTCTGGTGACGCAGTGGTTAGAATGCAGTACTGCAGGCTACTTCTGCTGACTAGCTTACAGTTTGGCAGTTTGAGTCTCACAGGCTCAAGGTTGACTCAGCCTTCCATTCTTCCGAGGTGGCTAAAATGAGGACCCAGATTGTTGCGGGCAATATTCTGACACTGTAAACTGCTAAGAGAAGGCTGTAAAGCACCGTGAAGCACTATGTAAGTCTTAAGTGCTATTGCTATACGGGATTTGAATGTGTGATCCCAAAATCCATTACCTTCTTTTAGAATAACTACTGTACTTTTTGGAGTATAAGATGCACTTCCTCACCCAAAAGAGGGTGGAAGCATCTTATAGACCAAATACAGCCATTTTTGCTCTCCTTAACCACCACCACCCACCCACCCCCCGTTTTTGCCAATAATGGGCCCATTTTTACAAAAATGGGACATGCAGAGGGTTTGGGAGGCCTGCAGAGTGGTCCTGGGGACCGAGGAGGGCAAAAATGGAATGCGCAAAGGCCAAAAACTTTTTTTTTTCTTTTCCTCTTCAAAATCTTGATGTGTCTTATACTCCGGTACATCTTATAGTCCGAAAAATACGGTAATCCTGACTTCATTTGGAAATTGTCTTGAAACAGATCAGACTGCCCATTTTCTGGGGGCTGTCTACTCTGAGGAAACTTCACCAAGCTCGAACAACTGAAACCACTCTTCCTATGTTTGTTACTACCCGAGGCCCTTTCTTGCGGGAGGTTGAATATAACACCTAGATACAAGCCACAGCCTTTTTCTATTAGAATCTTTTTAGCCATTTCTTTTTTCATGGCAACCTTCAAATGAGGTCAAACCCAAAGAACTTAAGGTGATTCGGAATGAGAAGGGCTTGCAAAGTCTGGTATTTCAGGGGTCCTCAATCCCCAGGCTGCAGACCAATACCGGTCCGTGGGCCATTGGGATCCGGGCCACCCAAACTTTATTTATACATGCGCAGGAAACTAGGTTACATGTGCAAAACCATCCCTCCCCTCCTCCACTGTTGCCGGTCCATGGAGCCAGAAAGATTGGGGACTGCTGTGGTACTTTTCCCATCTGTTCCAAAATCCACTTACCCCACGGCGTCGACAGTGTCGTGGCTTTGACACATTCTTGGTCACTTTGTGGCCTTTATTCAGGCCAACGGCCATTGGATATCGGATCGCCATGGCTAGGAAAGAGCAGGGAGTAGTTATGATTAGTCGTGTGCTCTTTTGTTCCACCAATTCGCCCAGAGAGGAGAGACAGCATGCTCTTCTACTCCTGCCAAACAAATATCCTTTCCTGGACTACCTCACAGGATTGTTTTTGTGGGAAAAGTAGGAGGAAGGAATGTGTACACTGCTTTGAGTTACTTATGAGCCGGGGTGGCACAGTGGTTAGAGTGCAGTACTGCAGGCTATTTCTGCTTAACTGCCGGCTGCCCGCAATTTGACAGATTGAATCTCACCAGGCTCAAAGTTGACTCAGCCTTCCGTCCTTTCGAGGTGGGTAAAATGAGGACCCAGATTGTTGGGGGCAATAGGCTGACTCTGTAAAACCGCATAGAGAGGGTTATAAAGCACTGTGAAGCGGTATATAAGTCTTAAGTGCTATTGCTATAAAGTAATAAACGCAGGATAAAAATCTAATAAATAAAAATCCCTCTCTGCTTCCAATTAAATTTTCTTCAAGGAACGTGCAGCATTTCAGATCTGAAGGCAAGGTCCTTTGGAATGTAAACTGTCTGCAGCTCCATATATCAATATATCTGGGATGACCCTATAGCAGCAGAGGACAGCAGTACAGGTAGTCCTCAACGTACGACCACAATTGAGCCCAAAATCTATGTTGCCAAGTGAGAAATTAGTTAAGTGAGTTTTGCCCCATTTTATGACTCTCCTTGCCACATTTGTATAAGTGAATCATTGCAGTTCCTGAATTAGAAACATGGTTGTTAACTGAATCTGGCTTCCCCATTAACTGTGCTTGTCAGAAGGTTGCAAGTGGAGATCACGTGACCTCAGGACACGGCAACTGTCATAAACATGAGCCACTTGCCAAGCATTCAAATCTTGATCATACGATCATGGGGAGGCTGCAACGGTCATAAGTGTGAAACATGGTCATAAGTCACTTTTTTTCCAGCGCCGTTGTAACTGAATGGTCACTAAATGAACTGTTGTAAATCGAGGACTACATGTATAATCTCAGAAGATGTGACTGCAACTTCTTAGTTGCAGAAACGCAAGTGCTCTGAAGCAGGGGTCTCCAACCTTGGCAACTTTAAGACTTGTGGACTTCAACTCTGGGAGTTGAAATCCACAAGTCTTAAAGTTGCCAAGGTTAGAGACTCCTGCTCTGAAGGAACTTTTTGCTTCCAAAGCCCAGCACAGTCCTTCCTAATCACAGTACTTATACTAATTATAAGTACTAAATTATACTAATGGATTTACTTTTTCCCATTGATTAGTCTTTCAATAACATTGTAGAAAGAACCCCCAGTTCTATTTCAACAGCACTACACCCCAATAAAGAGTTCAATCAAAATGGTCAAAACTGACTTCTAACTTTTATAACAGCGAGTTATAAAAATGATTAATTTCATTAAAACTTTTGTTTCCTGGCATCAATATTGAAATAAGACAATTAATAGCCACTGGTAGAAGAAAAAAAACCCATCCTGGGCAATTAGCTCCTTTTCCAGAAAATAAAGGGGGAGTATAGGAAATAATCGCCAGTCGTTAAAAAGCACTGAACCATCCTTCTCAATACCAGTTTTAGAGAGAGAAATTGGAAGATGTTTTCCATTCATACCCTACTTACAAAATTCCTCATTACAACTAGCAGGTCAACGGGGGAATCCTGGGAGTTGAAGTTTATACAACTTTGCCAGGGGAGTGAGAAACACAGATCTGATCCAACATAGATGTTCTTCTGTACATCATCAGTATAGTTTTAAAACTTATTGCTTCAAAGCAGTTGGACCAGCTAGTGTAGTAAGTGGAAATTCCACCAACACGTGTTGTGTGTATGCACTAAGCTACTCCCACCCCCTTTATTTTACTTGCTCTAAGCAAAGGGAAAAATTTGCTGTGGGGTTTAAAAAGTGGAAATGACAAACTCCCTGCTTTTGGATGTCTCTTCCCTGATCAAATGGCAGTATAAATTGGGAGAAAGTGGGGCGGCTCAATAGCAACGAATGGTCACTGCTGGCTTAGTCTTTGAACGGATTTAGCATGCTGCAAAGCACTAGATCAGGGGTGGGCAACTGTGGCTCTTTTACAATCTGTGGACTTCAACTCCCAGAATTCCTGAGACAGCCAAACTGCCTCAGGAATT
>JANHZT010002227.1:171746-182966 GCA_032468215.1 Stegonotus admiraltiensis | reverse complement strand
TCTCTCTCTCTCTCTCTCTCTCTCTCTCTCTCTCTCACACACACACACACACACACACACACACACTATTTTCCAAACTCTCTCAAAAGCAGCTTTTGGAGCAGATTTTGAACATTTGAAAGGGTCTGCAGTGAGGAAATGAGTCATGCACTGTTTCATTTCTTCTTAATAATCTCTGGGACGTGAAAATGTTCTGTTACCCAAAGCAGTCATCATATTATTAGATATTAGTAGTTGAGTTAGAACTGAAAAAGCAAAGCAGAATTCCCTAACTCAGTTTACTACTATCATATCGGTACTGCAATATGGTTATACATACATATAACATCACTACTCCATGAGCTGCACTATCTGCCAGAGTAATTCTGGGTGCAATTCAGCCTTTAAAGCCCTGCATGACTCAGGACTGGGTTACCTGAAAGGCTCTCTTTTTTCAAGAGTTTCTCCAACAGATTGGGCAGGCTGCATATCCCATCAGCCAAAGAGTCTCAACTTGTGAGAACTAGAAGACAGGCTTTTTTTGCTGTAGCCCTTGCCTTATGGAATGTATTTCCCCTTGGAGATTAGAATGGCCTCAACCCTGCCATTTTGTTGACTTTTCACAAAACTTGGCTATGTACCCAGGCCTGGGGCTCAGAATGTGTGAAGAATCCAGCTACTTGGCTTTACAATTATTTGATTTATCATCGAGGCTGCTGTTGGTACTTACTTATTTTGTGGATGCGTTTATTGTTTTAATTGTTTTATAATTTTAGAATGGTAAGCTGCCCAGAGTCATTGGGTTGAATTGGCTGGCTATAGAAATTGAAGAAATAAATATGAACAAAAACTTTGCAATTTTGTACTAGATGTAAATTCAAAGGAGAAGGTGGTGAATTAAAAACTGCCATACCATGTGCTCCATTTAGCTGGTGCAATAACAACTGATTTCAGGATGATTGGTCTGTTCTATCATAAGCTGAGTGGTCTTTCCCAGCCTACTACTCTCCAAATGTGTAGGGAGAACTGTGAGTTTGTTGCAAAAATCTAATCCAGAAAGCTCACACAGGCAGACTGATGCAGCAGGAATCATTAAGTTCTTTATATACATATAACACATGAAGATAAATTTACAATACCAACAGCTGATTCTTCCAATGTAGCAGTTACAAGCAAAACACAAGCAGAATGCAGCAGACAGACAAGTTTGAAGCTTCAGAGCTCAGAACGTAAAGCCTAAGCCACACCCAGACTTCTTGCTTAAGTTTCTGTTTCTAAACAGCTCTCATTGGCTGACCCAGTTCCTATGCCTATTCATTGGCTGACCTTGTTACCATGTCTTCCCAGTCATGAATATTCCGACAAGAACTGCTGGTCCCAAATTCAGGTGGGAATCCACTTGAAGAAGCTGCACTGGACCAATAGAGTGATCACCTCTTTAGCAAAAGCCACCAAGTTATGGTCAGCTAATCACCCTTGTTGATAACTCTATCTCAGTGTTTTACATGCAACCAAATTAAACTTATCTGAAAGCCTTGAAGAACAAGGCATATAAATGCTTCAGAACATTGAATAGTCTCTTTTCACTGTTGTGACTTACATTTTACTAGGATTCTAGTAAACCCTTCTATAAGCACTATATAACTTTATATTATCATATAACATGTCATATAAAATTAGAATGCAGGGCATATTTTTAAATATGCAGGAGAACAATAAAGAGGGCATATGGAAATGGATGTTAAATATCAGATCTGGAGCAATCAAGTACTCATCATTGCTCAAGAAAATCTTTTCGTTTAATAAAGACTCGGCTAGAATGTAGACTATTATCCTTCCCATCCATGGCTCATATCATTGGTAGGCAATCAAATTTGCACAAAAATCAGCTTCTACAAGAGTCTCTGGAACAGAGCCCTTATGCAACCCAGTCTGTACTTCACAATGAAGCTGCCATCAGCATTTCAGTAGTGCGCTCTTTCGGGAAGCTGATCATTGATGCCAACACCTCCTGACAATTTGTCTCACCAAGATTCTTAAATTATCAACAATGAAAAATAATAATAGCAACAGTAGTGGGGAAAAAATATCCCTGCCCCCATGATGGCTACCTTTCCATCAGCAGGCAATTGTTAGCATAAACAAAAGGTGTTTGTTGATCATTTGACAAAGCAAATACCTCCAAGGTTAGGTAGGTTATGCAATGTTTTTCTGAAGATAGCTGTATTTTGTTATCAATTCAGATGGCTGACATCGCACCTGTTGTTTCCAAAAAGCCATAGAGGAAATCCTATAATATTCTCGGCTATTGTATTACAAACCTTGAGATATGTAAAACCTCCATAAAGCCCCAATGACAGATTGTTGAGTTAAAAATAGACTCAAAACCACATAACCTGACTAACTTATAAGTTGCAAATGGAAGACATTTATGAAGTCTATGACAGTGATTGGTATGACTGATAGTGGATGTCTGGCTGACCTTGCTACGCAGCTGCAGCTTGCTTTCAAGGAGTCAGCAAGAAAAACAAACAAATTAGTAGGGATCTAAAAGCAGAAATATTATTTTACTAAGCGTATGTCCTCATGGGTGCTCCTGAACTGATGCTTCGGTATCCAACTGAAGATACTGAGAAGAAACACTAAAGATAAATCTTCGCTTTGTTGACTAGGGATTATTTAGGGGTACATTTAGGTCAAATGAAACCAGATCCCATGATCCTTAAATCTGTTGTGTAAGCCGGTAGAAAACCATGACCTTGTTTTATTGTTTGGAACCTCATGCAAAATAAATTAGTTCACCTGAAGAGTACATTCTGCCAAAATTTTCTACTATTGTATAGAAAGTTCTAGCAATGACTAAAAATGCTTCCTGTGTAGGCCCTCAGCATTTCTATGTTCTCTATGTTCCTTGTGGGACTTCTATAGTCCTTCTGCAATTGTACTGAACTTCTGGATTAACTGTGCTATAGCTAAATGTTGGGAGAACAGTTCTGCTGCATTCATTCCAGTGGTTCGGCCTGGTTCCATCGAGCCGGTAGCAGTGATGATATGACGTCACCGAACTGGTTCTCTTTGTTCGGGAGCTGCCCGCCACCGCATTATTCTTACCTTTTATTTGGCCCCGCCCCCAATCTATTCACTGCCTCCCGAGCCCCAGCTGATCGGCTAGAAGGAAAAAAAACTGTTTAAACTCTTCAAAGGGCCGCCTTACAGCTGCTCCGTGTTAAAAGGCAGGGTGGTGGTAGACCAGTGCCTCCAAAAACAAATGAGTAGACCAGTGCCTGGTAGACCGGTGCCTCCAAAAACAAATAGGTAGACCGGTGCCTGGTAGACCGGTGCCTTCAAAAACAAATGAGTAGACCAGTGCCTCCAAAAACAAATGGGTAGACCAGTACAGCTCTGCAAGCAGTTAAAAGCCTGCTAGACCAGTACCTCTGCTAAATCCTAAAGAATTGTCACATGACCATCAAACCATGCCCACAAAATAAGCCACGCCCACAGAACCAGTAGTAAAAATTTTTAGAACCCACCCCTGATTCATTCCTGAGCTACACAGCACACAATTTCCTACCGAGAAGATTTCTCATCTTGTTCTCCCTTCTAAATCCTCTGCTCATCACCCTTCTTGTTGAACCCAAAGTGGCATGATTCACTGGGCTTCCATTAACTGCTGAAGGAGCTATGTCATATATTGGGAGTGTGGGGTGTAAAAGGGATCCCTGTATAAGTGCTCTCAGATGCATTTGTACCACATGGTCTTTTTCAATGAGCCTTTCTATGGCAATGAAATGAGGGAGCATCATATTCTCACTGACTGTAGCATAGGTGTTGAAATAAGCTTAACTCTCACAAAATATTTATTGCTGCTTGTAATTGTAACCAGCAATTCTGCTAGCACCTTGTCTTCCATGCTGCCCCCAGCCATTTCTTAAATCAACTTTAGAAATCCTAATTCCAATTGCAGTGGGTTGGTAATGGGGCCATAGTGATGCTTAATCTGGTCTAGGGCCCCAGAAAACCAGATTGGTTTTTCCTCTCTTCCTTGCCTTTCCCATCCCTACAAAGAAAGAAAGCTATATTGGCTGGTTCCTATGTGGACCGGTCTACAATGCCCACCTTTTCCCTTTTAGGTTTATCCCCTCCTCTCTAGACTCTGTGTCTTTCCTTTGCTTTCCTGGATGTTGGCTCAGTGTCTGCTCTGGTAATGGGCCAAGCAGAAAGTGCAGGTCATTCTTCACATAGGTACAGCTGGCAGAATACTTTTAAATTATCCTGGTTTATTTTGCTCTGGATATTACTTTGTTATTGTTATCCTGTGCTTTTTTTTAAACTAGTGGCTTGTTTTATTTGGTTATATTACATGCTATTTTTGTCCTTGCTGCTACTTCTGTATTTTATGTTTTTAATTCTCTTATACATTGCTGATAGAGCTTTGGCTATTGGCACTCTCAAAATAGAAATAAATGTTTGCTTAATTAAAAAAGAAAAACCAAGCAAACTATGCCTAAGGCAGATCTTGATCCAGTATTGAAATTAAGCTAAAAATGAAACCCATCAAGTTTGTATGTATACCACTTCTCCACCCATCTTAATGTTCATAATTCTGAATCTTTTTTTGATCTTTATACTGGTTGATGCCTTAGTTTTCCTTTGCTGCATATAGAAACAAGGATAAAAATGAAATGAAATTACTTTATTAAGTTCATGTCTCCTTGGACGGCCTCTGCCCTTAAGCTGTGATAATGAAGGGTGTTATTTTATTTATTTGTTTGTTTGTTTGTATCCTGCCTTTATTATTTTTACAAATAACTCAAGGCAGCAAACATATCCAATTCATTTTCCTCCTATTTTCCCCACAACAACCCTGTGAAGCAGTAGTGGGTTTCAAATTTTTTTACTATAGGTCCTGTGGGTGTGGCTTGGTGGGCGTGGCAGGGGAAGGATACTGTAAAATCTCCATACCCACCCCAAGGGAAGGATACTGTAAAATCTCCATTCCCTACCCAATCCAGGGGAAGGTTACTGCAAAATCCCCATTTCCTCCCAATCAGCTGGGACTTGGGAGGCAGTGAATAGATAAAGGTGGGCCCAGCCAGAGGTAGTATTACTGGTTCTCCAAACTACTCAAAACTTCTGCTACCGGTTCTCCAGAACTGGTTAGAACCTGCTGAAACCCACCTCTGCTGTGAGGTGAGTTGTCCTAAGAAAGATGGCTGGCCCATGGTCACCCAGTTGGCTTTCATGGCAAAGGCGGCACTAGAACTCATGGTTTCCTGCTTGCTAGCCTAGTGTCCAGGCTGAACCAAACTGATTCTAATGAAGGATAAATAGAGGATGATAATTTTGCCAACTATTTTGTATATAATAGAAAAGATGTATTTTCATCCAGTGATATAAAAACCCACACAATTGGATTGTGAGAATTGTTGATACATTCTGATGAGATGAGAAGTTAAACTCTGAATGTTTATAGCAGTGATTAAAAATAGACTAGGAAAAATAACAGAGTATCTGACATCATAATAAGGTTGTCTACTTCAAACAAAACACAGTCACCACTTAGCCAAAAGTTATGATTTATTAGAGATGTATCCCAGGCTGTTTTAGCTGTACACAAGATTATAGGATTATATGTAAGATTACCATGTTTCCCCAAAAATAAGGCCCTGTCTTATATTTTTTGAACCCCAAAATAAGTGCTTGGCCTTATTTTTTGGGAGATCTCATTATTTTGGGCACGTGGAACAAGATGGGGCTCCTCTTGTCGTCTTACCTGGTTTCCAGCTCTGCCTCCTTAACGCTAACCAGAGGAAATGGTGGGGACTGGCTGTGCATGCAGTTAAATATTTTCAGGAAGGACTTATTTTCGGGGGAGGGGCTTATTTTAGTGCATATGCTCAAAAGCCCAATTGGGTTTATTATCAGGGGATGTCTTATTTTCGGGGAAACAGGGTATATATACTTAAACCTATTTTGTAGTAAAATTTTGCAATAAAAATGAAGTTGTTTTAAGTTCAAAACCAAAAGTGACTCCTTCATTTATCATCTTATTAATATTCCAGTGCAGATCAAACAAATAATCATTCTACAGAAACTACCATATATATACAATCTATAAGAGCTGTAATACCTATCTGAAGCCAGGGAATCTGATAATAAGAGCAATCTGATCTTCCAATTCTCCCAGATCCCAACTATCATTCTTGGTCACAAAAATACCTTCTTCTGATTATGAGCCACAGCCATACTTTATTATGTCAAAGGTGCCATTGTCCAGTCTGCCTGTAGAGCAACTGGTTTTGTGTAAAATCTGTTTTCAATTTCTTAAAAGTTAATTTCTCAAGTATGTAATTTTCAAGCTACTTTTCAATGTCTTTCCATTTCTGGATGTATCTTATTTCTGCAAAGCAATATAGGGTGTTATCATTTTGCCTCATTGTATAACTCTCAGTTGTAGAATGAAAAGCATGACACGTATACAAACTTCTCAACAACTTCTTCATAAAGAATGCAAAAGGCCACAACTCAACCATATCACTTACTTTTTCTCCATATCATACAACTATCCAAAGCTTGATTTCTTTTCTCTCAAATTGAAGAAGAATTGCTATAAAATTGCAATATTCAGCGCAGCAACTAGGATTCTGGCAGAAGTCTCCTTTCTGTACTTCAGCAGGTTAATGGTGGTGCTGATGAGTCTGTAGAAAAGCTTTGGTTGCATATCTGCTTGGTGTTGTGTGGTGTTTTGGGATGTTTCACGAAAACAGTTTTAAGGCTTCTGAGAAGGACACTTCTCAACTGTTTGCTTAAAATCAGGCAGCCACAACTGGTTTCTTTCTGATGAGCTTGGCCTTCTTTGCCTTAATCACAGAACGATGAACACAAGTATTTGGCCAATAATCCACTGCTTGTGGAAAGCTTATAACATATCAATGGCCTTATGGAAAGAGATCCCTTAGTCTAATGCAGTGTTACTTACAAAATCACATTTAATACCCTGAATGCAGTTTTCGAAGAAATCCTTGGGATTGAACAAAGTGGAAAGAGAAACCATTAGACCAGTGGTGGGATTCAGCTGATTCTGTCCAGTTCGGGTGAATCAGTAGTGGCAACTGCAGGAGGCTCTGCCCACCCTCCTGGACATAATGTGTGAGCAAAGAGCATGTGCGGAAGGCCATGCGCATGCGCGTGCTCAAATTTGTGAACCGGTAGGGAAAGTAAGTGAATCTCACCTCTGCATTAGACTCAAGCGTACCATATGATTTAACTTAGTGCTCCAAACAACACAGAGACCTTAGATTCAAACCCGAGGGAGGACTGTGAACACTTATCTGAGGAACCAGGAGTCCAGTGATGAGATCCAGGAACCAAAGAAGGAAAGGCCGGGGTGGAGTCCTCCATGCCCATGGGAGTGTTCCAGGAGGTTCCTTCCAAGGACTCAGGAGTGGCAGCAGGCCTGACTGCACAGGCCGCTGCCAGAACAAGTGAACGGTGCAGGTCCAGTCGCACCCCTGACTACGTTGCCTAATTACAAATGTGATTGGTTGTGCTCTAACAGGAGGGGAGGGGTGTTACGTATGGATGTACGGAGCACCCATTTGCATGCCCACTGCTGATTGGCTAATCTAGCGGTGGGAAAAATAAAATGCTGTCAGTGGCTGGCAAGACTGCCAGGGCTCTTTAAAAAGAGAGCTCCGGCAGCCTGCCTCCCTCTTGCTCCTGATAGCGGCTGGAAATAAAGTGCTGAACAGACTATGGCATCCCGCCTCTTCTATTTGTGCCCCCTAGCTAACAGGTTGTCTCACTGCTTTGCTTTGACCTGAGGGCAAGGCTTCTTCCTCTTCCCTCTCAGATCTATGTGCCCTTTGCCTTTCCATTCCATCTGTCTCTAGTTTGGATGAACGCTTCAACCATGTAGCTGTTTAGCTGCCTTGCTTCACTGAGCCCACCTGATCATAGCAGCTTCTTGATTTCAGGATGAAAAGCAGTTATCACATCAAGAACTAAACACAAAACCCTGAGCAGGTCACCTTATGCTAAGCATTATTCTGGCAGTTTCCCCTTCTTTTAGATAACAGGAAATCTGTCCATCCTTTCCCCAGAACCATGAAAAAGCAGAGTCTGCTGGAGCTGGCTGACCGATAAATTTAAAATAATAACTAAAATAAGTTATACTGCTTGGATCTGCAATATAATATTCCAATACACTATGACATCATAGTTCCTGGGGAAGAACTTGATCTGTATGAAGGTGAATATCGGCTAAAGAACTGGCATCTGTGACTTCACATTGTTGTGAAAAGAGAACAATAATAATACACATGTTTGAACATTGGAAAATAATTTATCTATACTCAAATATCATTAAACAAAGATTAGCAGACCAAAGGAGATTCATTACCAAAAATAAAATATTCAGGGATGCAGAACTGGAAGGGATTAGAAAAAGATGTGAAAATGTGAGAATGAAAAACAATAGTAGAATAGTAGGGGGAAAAATCCAATAACAACAATTGAAAAAATAAAGAAGTTAATATGAACTATAGAAATGATAACTTAGAAGAAGTAATAACAACAGAACAAGTAAAGGCCAGCATTGAAACAGCCAATAAACAGATTCCCCAACAAGAAGATTTAAAAGAGAAAATTATGCAGAATTATCAGCAGAAAAACAAAGCATTGAAAGCAATGCCCAAAAGACCTGGCATCTACTGTATAATGAAAAATGTAAACAGAAAGTATTTGGGCACCATTCTATCCTTAAGAGGAAAATGGGAGGGTGGGGAAACAAATACTGCAGGTGAAATGGTGTTGAAAGGGGGAAATGCTTTCTGAGGCCATGGTTCGAATTCTCTGGGTACTGTGTTGCTGGTAGGAGATCTCCTCAAGATGGGCAAAAATGTATTTACCCAAAGCATGATAATCTTCATCAAGAGGGCTCAATGAATGATGAATGGAGAGGTAAGGACTCCAGATAAAGACCTATGCACTCTGCAAGGAAGAAGAGTGTTACTTTAATGAGGCCTATTAAAACAACTTTTAAAAATCAAAACATTGTCTCATACAGTTCATGGCTTTCATTTTCCATATACTGGTTGCACATTGAAGAAAGGATTGTCACAATAATTTCACAATGAAAGCAATCTATGCAAAAAGGTGGTGCACTAGGAATGATGAGTTCAAGCTGAAGGTTGAGAGCATTTTGTCAGGATTGATAAACTTCAATGTGCCCAGAAGAAAACAGTCAGGAAGATAAAAAGCCTGGTAATTACTTTATGAGGAAAGGATGGGCATGCATTGGTTTAGAGAAAAGAAGATGGTAGAGAGATATGATCTCTGTTTTCAAGGCCCGTCATGTAGCAGACAGGGCAGAATTGTTCAAAGGTGTTCTTGAAGACAGGACAAGAAAGAATTTAAATGAAAAGAAAGTGGATTTCAGTTGGAAATCTAATGGTAAAAGCTGTTGAACAAAAGAACAGCCTTATTCTAGTGAGATGGTGAACTCTCCAGTGGTGGGTTTCACATTGCTACCAGTTCACTCGCACACATGCGCTGGCTTCACTCGCATGTGTGCCACTTCTGCACATGCTCAGACCGTATTTGATGACTTCCGGGCAGGTGGGCGGAGCCTCCTGCCATTGCTGCTACTGGTTCGCCTGAACCGGGGTGAACCGGTAGCAACCCACCACTGGAACTCTCCTTAAATATTTTTATCCCCACCCCCCAAAAAATAAATCAGCAATTATTGAGGGTAGAAGACTTTGCTCTTAAACTGCTGAAATTTAGCTGCGAATTCAGTCTTCTGTGCCTGATTGCTTTGGAGTCTGAGACTAAATAAACTAACCAACACTCTCCTGGTGCTCCTGGCATTCTGGGTCTCTAAAAACCCCCAGCAAACTTCAGATTCTATGTTCTATTCTATGTTCTGAACATCAGGTTCTTATGCTTTCATGGCCATCTCCAAATACTTGGAATGTTGCAGTAAGTGATTCTTCTCATAATTCAACTGTTCAGTCTATTATTTATTTATTCCCTAAAAAGGAAGGGTTCTTAAATATTTGATGTCGCCAGCTTCAGAATCTCTGCTGTCTCTAATCTGGCTGTCCTTGATTATTGCAAGCTCCACAGTGGGCTGTGAATTACAGTTCTCCCATTCTAGCTACATGGGAGTTTATGTATCTGTCCTGGCTGGAGTTCTCCACTGGAATCAATGCAACATTTAAGATTAATTTTTATTGGGACATAATTATAGCCCCTGATTGTAAGATGAAGTTCTCAGGTACAATCTTTGATATTCCCATTTTAAAAGTGCATGAGAAAAATTTCTGCTTGACATAGACATTACTTGGTCATTTAAACAAATGGCAACATATAAGACAGGCTTCCTTTTTAATTCCAGGTCAGGTCAAAAAAGAATTTTAATTTCAAGCGATTTCTGATTGTCATATGGGATATCCCACAGGACTGATCACTTCTTTCAAATCTTCTCTTCACCCCCTGAAATTTATGTATTCAAGAATAAACAATATGGTATTTTATCATCCTAGCAGGCAAAAACAGTCTGTACTTTCACTGCTCCATAGGTGGACACGCTATCCTGCTGATGAGACAGTTAAAATAAAGGTGCCACTAAAACACTGAATGCACTGGAAATGCACTCAGGTTGAGCTGACCTACATCTCAGCTGGAATCAGTAGCTTTCCCTGCTTTGATCACCCTTCTTTCAACTTCAAAGAACAACAGCAATGTTGTCAAAAAGCCAGATTAGAGGCAAGATTTTAGATCTGATTCCCATAAAATCTTTTAGCATATACAGTATACATCCAGGGCATTTTATGTCTGTTTTGTGACAATACTCAGCTCTTTATATCCACCCCGAACCAACCCAGTGATGCCCTTGACGTGATGGCCCGATGCCTGGAAGCGGTACGGGTCTGGATGGGAAGGAACAGGCTTCGGCTCAACCCTGCCAAGACTGAGTATCGGCATCTTGGTTCAAAGGAAAGGTTCCATCGTTGGCTATAGGGAGTGTAGACAGGGCATGCAACTTGGGTGTCCTCCTGGATTCACGGTTGAGCTTAGAAGACCATATAACAACCATGACCAGGAGGGCATAAGCCCAGATCCGTCTGGTGCGCCAGTTGCGTCCCTACTTGGACCGAGATGCCCTACGCACAGTTACTCATGCGCTAGTCACCTCCCGTATTGACTACTGTAATGCTCTCTACATGGGGCTGC
>JANHZT010002227.1:129045-149709 GCA_032468215.1 Stegonotus admiraltiensis | reverse complement strand
CTTGCTGAGTTGGCATGACTCTATAGTTTTAAATTGGGGTTTTAAAACTATTTGTGTGGTTTTATATTTGGCCGATGTATTTAATATCTTTTTAATATGTTCTTAATTTTTGTATATATATGTGTTATTTATCTGGCTGTTCACCACCCTGAGTCCATTTGGAGAAGGGCGGTATATTAATCCAATAAAATTCAAAATTCAAAAATTCAAATTCACCAGGGACCGATTCTGTGGAGAGATGTTTTTCTGCAGATCCGAGGGGTGTGTGATTTCATGTGCTGTCTTCATCCCTCAGATGGAGCTTTGATTGTTTGCACGCCCCGGTTTCTGGCATGCTGCAGCCCAGTGCCAATCTACAGGCCAGGGGTTGGAGATTCCTGACTTACAGTCTTCAAAATTCTTCTCAACCCCCCTCCCTTTTTTCCCCAGAAAGCTTTGCTTAGCATAGATGTACTTGAACCAATAGTAACAAAAGCACCCTAAAACATTTTAGGTCTAAAGGGACTTGAGAATCAAAACATTGACAAATCCCAGAATGCCTTCTTCAATCTATATAGTCTGGTATCTTACTTCTTCAGTGACCAACAATTTAGTAGCCAGCAAGATATGAAAACAATACTCCAGCAGTCCTGGATTCTTTCCTGTTTTAACTTCAGCTGGATCTCAGCCTATTATTCTTTCCAATCTGCTTAGATCTTATTCTTACAAATCAAGTCTCCTTTGACTCAAGCTCGGTTCCTGGTTTTTTGGCAACCACACCGATATTATTTGCCAATACCATTTTCTGTTTCTTTTTTTTCAAATGGTCTGCATCCGGCACATGCTATAGTGGTCTCCCACTGATGTAACCTTGCTTAGCTTTTGGAGATCAGTCAAAGCCAACTAGATGCTACCACTGAGTTGAGCATTCAGAGAGAAGATAAAATCAAATATACGAGTATCAAACTATATAAGCCTACTTTGTGAGCGACTGTGATGAGGCAAGTAAATGCCTAGAATTAGCAGCCCTCTGCCTTTACTCTTCCCCACACCCACTAATTTCTGAATCCCAGTGGTGGGTTGCCCCCGGTTCGCACCGGTTCTACAGTGAGATGCTCCACGCACCGACCCCGACGTCATCAAAATGTTTCTGCGCATGTGCGTGTGTGGCCCCGTTGCAAACCGGTAGTAAAGATAAGTAGAACCCACCCCTGCTGAAGCCTCCCTCCCCACATAATTTCCCAAAATGATGCTCCTCCATTTGGGCTAGGAAAGACATAGCAGAAAACATTGGAATATTTGCATCATTTGAATCCTTCTTTCAGAGACTTTCAACACCATGGATGAGTTTCTTTCTATAACTGGAGCATCCAAGAGTTTAACTGATCCAAATTTCATACTGTTTTGCTTCTCAGTTTTTAACATTCAGTAAGAATGTTCTTTTCTAATTCTTGGAGAAAGGGAGAAAATGACTGCAATAAAATCAATTAGGTCAGAATTCCTGCAATAAATATCACATGGCTTTATAATACAGAAAAGATTCAACTGTTTTTATAAAGAGTGAAGGAGAATTCACTCACAAGGCAATTCATTAATTTATGCACACATTTTATTTTAGCTCCAGCTAAAGGCACTCTATCATTTTGCCCAGATTTAGTCAGCAGGAACATACATAGAGAGCAACTTGTGTGAAATATTAATACAGCCATTTGGAGCTTTTATCGCTGATTTGTTCCTTCTTCCAGCCAGCAGTGTATTGGTATCTAATTCAACACTGTTTGCCCTTCATTGCAGCCTTGGTTCAGGAACAAAATCAGCAGCTGGTGCTTGTCATGTGGCGGATTATGCAAGCATTAAGACAACACAAAGGGCAACATTCAGAAATTTGGAAAAGGGGCAGAACAAGAAGCCCCTTGGATGAATTTAGCAATCTGGAACTTTTAACACAGTGAATGTTCACTTTTAATGAAATGTTAATACGGCTCCTTTGCTAAAGTTGACAACTTCACTCCCTTTGGGCTTTTTAGCAATGTTTATGCCTGTTCAAAAAACTGAGATGCGATTTCTCAAATTAATTTTCCATGATGGGTGGATGATGTCCCCCCCCCCCCAATGCAACGGAAAATGTACAAGCAAAAATACCTGAACAAAGCTACAGCTGTTCTGAAATCAAACGGAGTCAATTCAAGGAACATGATATAATGTAAGAATCAATACATTATCTTGTAATTCCATCCAACAGCCAGCTGTGCAAACATATTCAATTTCTGTTTGCATAGATAAAAAACAAGAACTTTCAAATCAGCATTCTTAAGGTGAAAATATATCACCTACCACAACAGGAGCACCAAGCTAGCTGATCAAACCTGCCCTAAATCCTGTATTTTCCCATAATAAGCACAAAATAAAAGCAAGAATTCAGTTTAGATAGTGAACCAATGAGGCGCATGATAATGCTAAATAATAACACTGCCATTTCAGACAAAACAAATTATGTTTACCCAAGAAAGAAAAACCCACAGTATTTCCCTCTCAACAAGCAACTGCCCTTTGTATCACTAGTCAGTATACATGTTAAGCTATAAAGCTACAGTAAGAGCTTAAAGAAAATCGCATGAATGCATGTTTTAATAACACTTTCCAAGCTGTAGCCCATGTAAAATGAAAAATAATTAAATATTAATTGCAATAAGATGAATGTAGGATAGAAAATCCTGGTAGGATACGTCACCAGCACACAATAAATTGCCACCTGAGTTCTGGCAATAAACATTCCTTAAATGCTTGCATGAAAATAAAGGTACCCTGATCCCTTAAGTAAAAAGCAACTATCAACAGATAACTGATAACACTTCACATGAGGGTAAATGTTCAACCTGTATTATCCTATTCAATAAGGGGTACGGAATGTCTCACATTAGATGATCTTTCCTGAGGGTTACAATACAATTCAGAGCATGCTTTTACCAAAACAGTATATCTTTCCGAAGTGCTGGGAGTGTAATTTTAAAAAAATCCTTTTGATTAGCTGAGAATTATGGCCATTCCAGTCCCATAAGGCCATAAGATAAGAGAAAATTTACCTGGGATATATTTTAAGATTCAGTAACTGAACATGGCTATTACCAACAAGGTTTTCCAAATAGTTGGTTATACTTTATAGAAAATAGAAGTGAGTAGTTCCTGTATTCACTATGGCTTTCCAGTCATTCTCATTGTAATTAATTCCTTTGCCTTAAATCAACACTTCATCTAATTACTCATCAACTTTCTGGCTAAAATCCTTGTGTTTTTAAGAAATGCACTAAAAAACCTTGTGGTTTTTTTTAAATGTTACTGTCCCTTGCCATACCGAAAGTATATATACAGGCTGCCTAATTCTCCTGCTAGAATCATTTGTCTCTTGTGGCATTCACCACATAATTGCTTTTAATTTTATTATTCCCTCTTCCTGTGCTCTCCCATTCAAATACTTCTATATTGTTTCAGCATATTTCAGCATTACATTGGCAAAATTACAGTGGCTAAGACGCTGAGCTTGTCGATCGAAAGGTCAGCAGTTCAGCGGTTCGAATACCTAGTGCTGTGTAATGGGGTGAGCTCCCGTTACTTGTCCAAGCTTCTGCCAACTTAGCAGTTTGAAAGCACGTAAAAAATGCAAGTAGAAAAATAGGGACCACCTTTGGTGGGAAGGTAACAGCGTTCCGTGCGCCTTTGGCATTTAGTCATGCCGGCCACATGACCACGGAGACGTCTTCAGACAGCGCTGGCTCTTCGGCTTTGAAACAGAGATGAGCACTGCCCCCTAGAGTCAGGAACAATTAGCACATATTTAACAGTATTTAACAATACTGAACAAACTCTCTCAAATTCCAATTAAGAAGGGAGGCTGAGTTAGCATCACCATGATGAAGATCTAGTATTTAATCATCACTAACAAAAAATTTGGCAAGACTTGAACTGGAGAGAGGTGGAAGTACACAGCACACACTAATCACTTGCCATACTTAAGAAACTAGCAAATATGTTCATGTGTCATGCAGAAACATGATTCCATAGTCTTTTCCTACCAGTTCTCATTCAATAGGATGAAACATAATTCATTCTGGAATGTTTCTTTCCAAGAAGAGAAATTCTTAGTGGCAGAGTACAGTATTCTTCTTGCACATTCTTAATTACAAGGTAGCTGCTGTATTCAATTGTTAATCAATGATCTATTAATCTACAGGTGCCTGAATTACCACATTACAATAAAATCAAAGGGAAATTTTTCTTCAAGCTGGAATGACTGGGCAGCCAGGAAGATTGTAGGGTGATGGGAACTGCGTAACACCAACATTCAACTCAGAAGTACCAACCAGAGAAAACCAAAAGAAAATCTTAAGTAGTCTAGAATATAGTAGAAAAACAGAACCATCTTTTATAAAGCAAGAAAATTGTGAAGAAATTGCAAAACAGGTTTCAACACAGCATTATTCTCTTATGACTGAGTTCCAGTGAAATAGCACTTGGTTTTTAAACTAGTATGATCTTGAAAGCTTGTGTGTTCTCCATCTCAGTCAACTACCTGATGTTCGGTAAGATCAGAAGTAGTCACTTCAGAGTTGACAAATCTCAGAAAATTGTTGAGAAAGCAAGTTCTGCTACAATAAATATGCTGTCATGTTACAAATAGCACACATAAGCAGTTCTCTATACAGAACTGTAGGAAGAAAATATTATATTCTAACTAAGAAAACCACTAAACAAACTTTCCTTTGGTTTCAAGAAGTCCCATGATGTACCACTGGTTCCTAAAAATGAAAGGGGAGGAGGTCTCAAACTACACCACACTACCAAACAAAATAACAACTACATGAAATCAAACCAAAATTACAGCTACCGGTAGTTAGTTGGAATTTTCTCAATTATCATATTTCTTCTGTTGCTATGTAGGCTTGTGTTACTAACCAGTCAGTCAAATCTCAAACAGAGAGATATGTACTGAAGTTAAACATTTCTTTGTTAACTGTTAATGGATGTGATGTAGTATGTAGACAACACATTTGAATTATCAGTACCAATGATTGGAACCACTATTATATTTATTCACTGGGTTCAGTGAATTCCAGGGCCATATCCTTAAATATTATTTTCTCTAAATTTATTAGAATAACATTCCATAAAGTAGACTAGACTGATAGTGGCCACAATACTATCAAATCCAACTGTCCACTAATAAGGACACATCCATTGTCAGTGGCACTCTTAGGACTTCCTATAAAAGGTAAAGTACCATCTGGGGAAGAAACAATCTGTTATTACCTTTTATAGGAAGTCCTAAATGTCATGTCCCATACAAAGGCTTCAATACTGAGTCCTTGGCTTGTGTGTTGAAGCCTTTGTTTCGGACATGCATTCTTCTTTGCCAGGGCTTGAAACCAATTCTTCTGCAAATCAACTAGAGCACAAAATGGGTTGATGTGTAAGGTATTCTTCAATATAACATTGACTTAATTTAAGTGTCCATGACTAAATTTTTAAAGGGTTAAATTTAGGCCCAGATTAATTCTTCCCTTTTTATATTCCCAGAACACACTGTCCCTTGTTGATCCAAACAAACATGTGGAAACAGAGCCAGTAACTATCCCATTGAGCTTTCATGGCTGGATCCGGAAATAAAGTTCCTAGTCAAAGGTTCCTACTACTACATCATACCATTGGTTCATTTGCACATATCAACCTAATGCGATCTATTTAGTACAATATAAGAACATCTGTAATTATTAGTTAGCCACTATCAATCCAATGTGTTGAACCCCCAATCCATAATTCATAGCCAACATACCATATGGAAAGCATTAGTCTGTATTCCAATCATCTGTCTAGGGCATTTGTCAATGCTACAGGTAAGTTAATAATCAAGACAGATTACTTCTGCTTTATGAAGGGACTATGAGTTATTCAGCAGAGTTGCATAGCAGTAGAACAATACTACGGTTACCAAATGGTAACTGCAAATGGTGAAAAAAATGGTCACAAAACCTACAATTTTGGAAGATCCAACATATCTGGAGCTCCTCAGGTTGGGGACAGTCAGTTTATGTCTGTATAGTACATAGGTTTATATACTACAGAAACACTGGAGAGACAGAATATAATATCTAAAATTCATATAGTAAAGATAGGACTGCTGCTCAGATAATTAAATAAGAGTTTTTATCTGTACATTCCAGTAGGTAAACTTTTAATATTATTAATAACATTCTGGCCTTCTATACAGCTCCAGCATTTCTTTATACTTAAACAAAAAAAATTCCACAAAATGCACCAGACGTCTAGAAGAGTGAAAATATACTTGATCGAGGTCACCAGGCAGAGCTGTAAATTAAGCCTGTAACTTAATCAGGAGAGGTGGGGGGAGACAGGGGGAGGCCAGTAGAGTCTCTCTGATCAGTTTCTCCTCTGTGTGACACTGAACCACTGAAATGGCAACAGCGCAGTCTGCATGACAGGCAGCACCAAACATGGAGAACATAGTCCTAGGCAAGGAGGGAGGGAGCGGAGACAAACTTGGACGGGGCAGTTAGCAACCAATGTTTACAAACATAAACCAGGAAGATCAGATGGGCCAGCCATAAATTATGACTGGATTGCAGTCAAGAAAGAGCCTCACTCAACATAAAAAGCAGAGCAGCTCCATAGCCCAACTTCAGTTTTAGTTCAATATCTAAAAACAAAAATGGCATCACACACAGGGCATTAAGAGCTACTGAAGCATGATGGAAAAAATTCCATCCGACAAGTGAAATTGAATAACAAACACCTCTCCAACCACACTGCAAGCACAGAGGCTGAAGCAGAGCCTTGTGATAATATGCATCTGTGGTCCAAATCCTACTTCCAAACAAGGCCTTCTCTTGCTATTTTTTCAAATTACAATGTTTTTGTTAAAGGACATCATACAGTGAAATTAGGAACATTCTTTTTCCTGCTTGTATTTTTTCTGTCATCATTAAATTTCAAAATGGATTCAACCAGCAATTGGGAAAAGAATGGGGGGAAATAATCTCTCTTTTCTAAAGCATTTTTAGATTTATGTTTTTGCTAATTTTAGATTCCCAGCTTCAGAATACAGACGTAGCAGTGTTTTGCTGGGATATGATGTGACAATGCTTTTACCTCAAATCAGGGGTTAGGAAGCTTCAGTGTTTTAGCTTGTCTATGGGTCCTTACTTCTAAAGATTTGGACTCCTGGTTCTCTGTCAGACTTCATACACAAACATACAGTTACCAAGAAATCACAGTGAACTCAACTTCAGTCTTCTAAAACTCAGGACTGAATATATGGAACATTATGTGTTTAAAAGTATTATAAAATTCATGGCTTTCAAAAATTATTCAAGAATAAGAAACCATGCCCTGAAATGGAATAACCAGAAGCTAAGAAAGATTGGGATTGTAACCTAGATAGAACACCACCAGGAAATATTAGAAATGTGGGATCGACTGAAAAGTTGAATAACTTCCAAGAAGGCAACAATAAATCATTTGTTTACTATTGCGAATAAAATTGTAAATACAGACCCATGAAAGCACCAAGAGTTGAGCTTGAATCATAGGAGGTTTTTACAAATTACCAAAATTGGGACTGTCATAATTATTTTTCAATTAAAATAGCAGATCAGTAAGGTTTTTATGCTCCATATAAAAATAATTTAAAGTTTACTATATTTAATGAGGTTTTTAATAATTATGACTCACAATTATGAACCCCTATGCTCCATTTGCTGATTAGGGAGTAATTACTGTTTTTCAATGTTCCTTCTTTTCTATATTCCATTTCCATATTCTGTTTTCTACATTTCTTTTTTTCAAAGTGGAAATGATTTAAAAAGTATGTAAATGCAAGAACCAATGTTAACATTCCTTAATCTTTGGTCCCTTAAGCAGATCCCCCAAATTAACTCTTGAATAAGACCAAGTGACTTTCTCTTGATTACAGTCTCTCTCTACAGATCAGGCTTCCCCATCCTAATGTTTTCTGACTGCTTTTGATTCCAATCTCCAAAATCCTTAGTGAGTATGTTTGAGAACTATAGGATATCTGGAAGGCATCAGGTTGAGGGCAACTGACTGTGGACATGATGCCCTCAGATACCCAGCATCAAAGTATTCGTCTTTTCCCTTTCTCACCATTCTAGGAGCACCTAGAGGTAGTAGAAGAACTTTTGTTTTTAACAAGTTTTATTAAATTTTTCTTTTACATACATATTTTATGAATACTGACCAGGTCACATCTTATTCAATTTATAACATAATTATATATTAATTATTATAATCTATTCCAATCTTCTTTTTTGTTTTTTCCAAATACAATTTACATATTTCAATTTCTGCCATATTATTTTCCCTTTTTATCTTATCTTAATCTCTTCTTAATACATAATGTATAAACAATATCACCATCCGCCCTTCAAATCCTAATTTTTTAGTATTACTTCAATTAATTATCTTATTTCTCCATTTATAAATTATATTTCTCAAAATTCCCATCACTTTTTTAGCTATAAACAATGTACTTCATCTTATTCAATTTTTACACTGAAACCCTTTTACTTCATTGACCTTCCACATCTTACTTTAATCTCTTCTAAGTACATAATAAGCAATATCACTATCCGCCCTTAATTCCTAATTCCTTATTGTAGCATAAATTATTTTATTTCATCATTTACGACATATTTCAAAGTCCCCATCACACTTTTTTTACATTTCAATTTTATCTCATGATTTCAGTTACTTTCATAACTGAACTAAATTACTTCATATTTCATCTGATGTTCATTTTACAATACACAATATACATCATCATATTTACTTTTGACATTCACAATTACTAATGTTAATACAGTTCCCTTAGATCTACTAATACTGTATATACCTTATTTCCCTTCCTCCTTTCCACTATTCTTCCCCTTTTAACCATTTTCTCTTGGTCTCTCCAAAATTCTTCTTAATAATTTTTTCCCTTTATCCCAGTCTTTTGTCTTCTTTTTCTTTTTCTTTTTATATTTATTATATCTTTTCTCCTAAATCCTTTCTCTAACTTTTGAGTCTATTACTTGCATAATTCGCCCCAAGCTTTTACCTAATCTTTTCCCATTTCCTTCTCTTCCCTTTGACTAATTCTTTTTTGGAAAATATTCCCCCCATCCATTCTTTTTTTACCATTGTAAATCCCAGTGTAATCATCTTACTTTTTGCCTTCAATTCCTTTACCTTCAATATTATTTTCTTGCTTCTCATTTATATTCTCTTTTTCCTGTTTAGAGTATTCTGACAAAGTTTCTAACCTTTTATTGCCCTTTATTGATTCACACATTTTTAAGCATCTCAATTAATGCTTAAATTTAAAAATTATTGATATTTTAACTTGTTTAATTAAGATTTAAGTCCATATAGCCTTTTTTAAAATTTCCAGATGATATCCAATACAAATGTTTGTCCAATCCACTCCAATTTAAAGCTTTATTGTTTTCCACCTCCTTTAGAAGTCAAGACCAAGCAGTTTAAGTAGAAACAAATACTCCTTAAAATTTCTCACAACTCTCGTAGTGATCAAGGTCACTTTTGTTATTTCCCAAGCCGGTCGTTCTAGTGCTTTCTTTCCACCAGCAGATGTCTCTCCCCAATCCACAATTCTCAGAACAACAACGTATCCAACTTGCAAAAGTATTTTAAATCCACATAGAAAATACTTTCTCTCAAATTTCTTTTCCTTTTATTGTTTTTAATTTCTCCAAATTCAGTTTTAAATCCAGTTTTAAAATTTCCTTTCCTGGGCTTTAATATTTTAACCTCCTCTTTGTTCTTCCTTCAAATTTCCAAACTGTCAAAATTATTTCAGATCCTCATTAAAAAGTACTTTCCCCCAGGTTTCTTTTTCTTGTATTAGTTTTAATTTCTCCAAATCCAATTTTAAATCCAATTATAAGGTTTTCTTTTCTTGGCTTTAGTCCTTTCACTTCCTCTTTGTTCTTCTCCCTCCATTAAAATTCCCAAGTGCCAATTAGCCGCTCCTTTCTTCGCCGGGACACTTTAAAGTTTTTTTTTAATCCTTTTTTATCTTTGAGTTGGCCAATCACTCACCCAGTACCACTACTCCATTCAAACACCATTCCTGCACAAAGTCTTATTCCGGTTGTCCCAGCTTCAAAGTGGTCATTTTTAATGGCTGCCGCCCCCACCGCCAGATCAAAGAGCTGCCTCCGACCTTTTGAGGAACTTGCCTGTTCCTCTTGGTCGTCTGAGGCACATCTCCTTCTTCACCATTCCTATAGGATGGTTCCGGTCTGAAGACCCCTCAACAGCGGTTTGTCTGGCTGGATTTTCACGAGGCTCATCGGAGCGCACTATTTTCCAGCCAGTCTCACCGCAACGCTTCCAGTTTCCTCAGGTAGTAGGAGGACTTTGAAGTCCTTTACTCATACAGAGATGGCTACCATGTAGTGGTTGTGACCATCTTGACCATTCTGCAACACCCCATAACCTTTTCCCAATCAATGCTCTAAAGCTTGTATTAAAAATTACCAATTTAAGAGAATATACAATCCTTGCTGTAGCCATTTTAAGATGAATTAATGTTTGAAGACATGTCAAAGACTAGCTAGCTTCCTTCCAAGGGAGACAAGGGAGTCCATCCCACTTTGAATATATAAGTCACAGTAAAAGCCATTTTTAAATTGTATTTTCCACAAAGGCTTTTATAATTAGTGAATATCTCCCATTTCAGAAGTCAGGCTAGCAAATAATTTCTGTACACAAGGAAGAGCAGAAAACAGAGTGAGATCTACTTGTAGATCTCTGCAGGTTTATAACAGAAAATTAAATTTGATGTTTGCTAACATCAATTTTCCTCATTAAAAATTTCTGAAGCTTAGCAGGAATGATTTGGGGGGGTGTTGTTGTTTTTTAGTTTTTTGCCTAAAAATAATTTGGGCTCACTTCCTAAATTGGAAAAAAAAATCCTAGGCACAGATATTTAAGCACACTTAGAAATAGAGTAATCTTTGGCATCAAAACACATACAAAACATAGTATATTCAGGTGTTTTCTTTCCATTTCATCTACAAAATGATGTTCATTGACACCAGTGGAAATCTTAGAATACAATTGTTTGTAATAGTACACAAAATTGTCTGCTACAACATCCTACCTGTCAATGACTACTTCAGCTTCAACCGCAATAATACACGGGCAAACAATAGATACAAACTTAAAGTAAACAGTTCCAAACTTGATTGCAGAAAATATGACTTAAGCAACAGAGTGGTCAATGCCTGGAACTGTATGAATTTTTACAAAGGGATGCTCTATTTACAAAGGCACAAGCATAATCTTCTACTGGCCAAGGTGCAAAGGGCTTAGTCAACAAGGTGTTTTCCTAAAGGTCTCCTCATGAAATCAGTTCTGAAGGGGCAAAAAATGAAAGGAAAACCATTCACTTCCTTAGTAATAGAAGAATGAAATGCATATGACCAATATGCTGCCCTTATTGGTAGAGTCACACAATTAAAAATGGTGAAAGAATCAATATTCCTGCATGCATTATGCTGCTGTGTAGTTTCCCATATACCGGTAGTAAACTCATGAGAAATCCGCAAGATCTATTAGCAGAATTTGATTTTACTCGTGGTAACTAAAAAAGTTGCCTCCCTTTGGAATAAAACTGTTTTGCTAAATAAGATCCCCCAAACAATATTTGTTAGAAGATGTCTGCCTTATCAGAACCCTGGCAGACAGCACTGAAAATCTTCAGGTCAGAGGCAGAGAAACTGAACCTAGTTATGGTAGGTTCAGTTGCTATCATTAGAAAACAAAATAGCAGTATAACCCAAAATATCTATTTATAAATCATTTTCCATCCATTCAGTGGGACTTATTAGTAGATGAGATATGCAACTGCAACTGAAGAAGTCTAGTTTACTCAAATTCTGAAAAAGATAATTCATCGCCATCAAACCTTTCTCTAACCTTCCAGGAGGATAAATCAAATTACTCTCTATCAACCCAGATTCTCAAGGAAATAAAATTTCCATAGAATTTGCAATCTCAATTCCCTGGTGTTATGACACACATATTAAAAACACTCTTTCTGATTTTTAAAAAAATATATCTTGTCTTTCAGTCAAAAAGACAGTTTACTATGAAGTTTAATTGCAAAGTTCTCACAACTGCACATCTAAACACCGTTTTTAGCCAGACAGCTTTTCTCCTCTTTTTTGAGTTTCTTGTTTTGTTCTCTTGAAAATATTCTAAAATGAGTAGAACTTTTGACTAAAAACCTTGTGCACTGAGAGCATGCCATTCCTCATTAGTGAATTATGAAACTTTAGTTAACAATTACTTCTCTTTTTTTATATTAACAAACAACATAGTTCTCTTTCTTTCTTTTGGCCTTTGGAAGATGCATCACAATGCAAAAGGCAACTTCTACTTTAATCTCCTGCTTCAAAACTGCTTAATTTATTTGAAAGTATACTGCTATTCATTTCATTAAAAATGCTGAATTTTACAATTCTGATAGTCATTTGTTTGGAGATTGTAAATCCCATTAATTTTAGAGTGACTTCACTATAACTGATGACGTCTGAAGGCAACCTGTGAAAGAACTTGCTTCATTAAAACTAGTATTTTTTCAAGTGAATACATTTACAATAAACCATGACAATATTCTAATAAACAGCAGTTTGATTTCAAAGTTGCACAACAGTCTTAGACCTATCTAATCCAAATCAACCTATAAGAGGTAATTCACCATTTCCTACTATTGTTTTCTATGTGCTTTGAAGATTCTACTTCAATGTTGGCGAACCTTTTCGGCACCAAGTGCCAAAACGGGAGTGCCCATGTGCATGAAAGAAACCGAAAGAGCAGCCATCTGGTACGTATGTGGGCACTGGGTGGCTGCTCTTCCTGTTTCTGGCACATGCATGCGCACCAGCCACCTGGTCTTGCAGTTTCTGGCATGCACACATGTGCAAAGACCAGCTGGCCAGTACACATGCATGCACCGGAAACTGGAAGATCATCTTCCCAGCATGCGCACCGGGCAGCTGCTCTTCCAGTTTCTGGTGCTCCCGCACACATGAAGACCAACTGGCCGGTGTGCCAGAACCCAGAAGAGCAGCGGGCGACATTTTAATTTAATTTTTAATAATATTGTTTGGGATGGATTTATATCAGTGGTGGGATCATCCCGGTTTAACAACTGGTTCGGTGATCATGCGCAGTTTGAAGAAATCTTCACTTCCGTGTTTCTTCGCAGGAGAAACACAACTGAGGTGTGACAATCTGCTGTGCCACATGAATCAGATAAGAAGATAAAGGTAGGAAAATAGCACGGGTGGGCGGGTAGGCCCAGCTGATCGTTGGGACGAACCAGTTCGCTCCCAGCTGATCATCAGAGCTACCGATTCGCCCAAACCGGTCCGAACCAGTAGAATTCCACCCCCGATTTATATTTTGTAGTTTTATTTTTGTCTAGAACCTACTCTGATTGCTTATGACAAAAAGGACATAATGATGATAAAGTACAATACTCCAATATTTTACATTTACATCTTCGCATTTGTATTATGCTACCATAAAATATGTTACACAAAGAAGCAATAGAACAAATATTTTTTAATTATGCTTTCAGTTAATAAGCATGGAAGTAACTAATCAGCAGATATTTTCTATTACATAACTGAGTCAATAACAAGCCTGAATATGTATGTATATGTATGTGTGTGTAGTGCACTGCATGCAGACTCAAATAAGTGCAACATCTCTCCATTTATTAAAATAGCTCTTTTTTCAGGCTTCTGCCCAAATCTGAGAAAAAAGTGCCAGTATTTTAAAAAACCAGTTGATTAACGCAACTCTTAAAGTAGCAATATTTTTGTTGTTTTTCAGGTTTCACAGAAGTCTGAAAAAAGTTGATCTACTTTAATGAATAGCAGAGCTGAACTGCAGTTATTTCAGGTCTGAAGCACAGGCGGGTTTCAAAATCCATCGCTACCAGTTCGCTCGTGGGCGTGCATGCAGAGAAGCATCCAGCCAGGTGGGCAGAGCCTCCCTCCGCTACCGGTTCGCCTGATCCGGGGCGAACCAGTAGCAACCCACCACTGGTCTGAAGTATTTATTTCAAATCATTTTGATGCATGTATACACCACTAAACTGTAAGGGAGCTTATAGTATATATCTTTATATCTATTTTGAATGCCAAGCCATTAAACCCTGGTTTAATAAAGTACGTTAGAGTGTTAAAAAATAAACTCTTTTAGACCACCAACCATGCTATGACTCCTTCAGAAGCCAGGAGAAAAAAATTACCCCAAAAGGAAGTATGAGTGGTCTGAACTTCCTCCTTTGTCCCTGCCATGTGCAACAGTTCCTCTTCCCAGCAACAGGGAGCTCCAGAAATGATGAAACAGTTGTACTTTGAGATCTTTAGATGGAATCCTGCTCAGGGTCCTTTCTATTAACACTACCACAGAAAACTATTATTAAATAATAGTTTTGTACGGTTTGTATTTTCCCCTCCCATGAAACACAGAAACTCTAGAAGGTTTCTGGATTTGTGTGATCTCTTTTAAACATCACTCTTATTTAAAAGAAAGTAAGGAACAGTACATGGGTGTAGGAATGGGTAACCCAGTCATATTTGACTTGGCTCAGATCCTGAATTGAATCCAGAGGAGAAAAAAAGCAGTTTAGCAGTTATACATACCTTTGAGAACCAGTGGTTCCTTGCCTTCCCTCTTGAGAGACTCCAGCACTATGTGCAATGGCTGCGAAGGCATTACTCTGCTTGGCTCATTAGTATTTTCATCATAAACAACTATTTCTTTGGAAAAGATTCTTTTAAAGGAGTCCTTGCCTTCTCTGCAAGAGATCAAGTCCAAGACAGTGATCTTCCCCTGCTGAAGCCTTCTCCTACTAATCTTATCGGAGCAATTGATGTGAACAGCCCCTTGGATGTGGCTTTTGTTGTACTCCATGAAAGGCCGGCAATCAATGATGACTGGGCCTTGGTGGCTTTTGCTGCATTTGGTCATCTTTTTTGCCAAGTCATTGGGATGGATGATTTTGATGCTTGCCAGTTGCTTTGTTGGACCTGAGACTGGACTCCCCACACCACTGGATGGACTCAAAGGGCTAGAGTTCTCATTGTTGTTGACCATTTGGTTTGCTGAGCAAGTCGTCAAGGTTCCTATGCTGGCAGAGATGCTGCTGGTGCTGGCTTGGGTTTGGGCCTGATTGTCCTTGTCGTATGTTGCCACAGTGCAGCAACTGGCACTGCTGCATCCACAACTCAAGGAGCGGGCAGAGCCGTTGGATGAGGGCATATACGTCAGATTAGCAGCCTTGATGGACACAACAGCCGTGCTGAGGAGACTCGCAGGGTTTTCACTGGCAGAGGAAGCAGATTCAATGTAGCTGGAATCTAAGCAAAGATTGAGATCCTGAGGTCTTACAGGCCTGGAGAGTGCCACTACAACCCTGTCGTCTAGTGGAGAAGGAGGCATGAGGAGGCTGAGAATGGGAAGTCAAAGGAACTCAAGCTTTCTCTGTTAAAAACAAAAGAAAAGGAGAAAAGGTAAGTTATCTGTGATGGACAAGCTTTCATTTTAGACTTGTGTGGGAGTCTATCTTAACACTGATCATTCCAAAAGCTGTTTGGAATTGGTAAAAGCAAAACCAGCAACAACAAACATTAGCAGTTGCAATCAATTAGCAAAGAAAGATTAGAAAATTAAAGATGCATTACTATTTAGCTAATTTAGAAGCAACAGTGTAAATGAATCAGAAAATCCTTCAGCCCAACCTCTATGGAACTGCAGAAGTGACAGAGTGTAATTCCTTGCAAATTAGGACTTTATATTATGTTCATGTAGGTACAAGGGTGATATTTGCTACAGAATATCCCCTTTATCTCACAGTTAAACCTTAAGGGTAATATGAATGCATATGTCTGAGAGTAAATAGTAAGTACTAGACACCAATGGAGTTACTAAATACATTTTTTGCTTGAAAAGAACCCAGCCACAATAGCTTCTTGCTCTCTCATTCATTAGAAAAAAGTGAAAAATCAAACTTTTTGGTTTCAAATTTATCATATTTTAACTGGATAATCTACACAACCTTGTTAAAAAGCAAAAAATAAGAGGTTTGGCAAATAAATTAACCTGTCACATCTTACATTAGTAGACAACCTACCACAGTATCTGTGGAGCAGGTAGCGGACAACTCCTACATGGAAGCATTGCTATCACTGCTCTAAAAGGAAAGAAAGGTTACACAAAAGATCCCAGACTTTCTTCTACATAATCCATAAATGAACGAGTCAAAAGCTATTAACATGAAGATCACATCTCAAGAAAGCAGAAAAAAATAAATCTGAGCAGGGAAGACAATGTTGCAACTTTTCTTTAAGAAGACATTTTCAAAATTGCTAAGGAAGAACAGAGGATGCATCAATCCATTGCCTAGCAATGAAAACAATCATTGAAATGAAAGAGGATTTTTAAAATAAATAAATAAATAAATGGGAAGGTGTCATGTATCTCTTATGAGTGGAACTGCTATTTTGGAACTGTTCTTTAGTCAGATACTAATGCAATCATTTAATGACAGCTCTGGAACATCCAAGCCTCAAGGTACCCAAACTCTTCTGGTTACTGCTGAACACATGATTACATAGCTTGAAAATATTTCTCTTAATAGCAAAAAACAACAACAACTAAACCTTCCTATTACCTTGAAAGTTCATATCTTATATTAGCCTTAGCGCACTGCTGAATGACCAATTACAATGGCACCTGGCTCAGTCTAATTGAAAGGGGTCAAAAATGTCAGATTTTTTTTAAAAAAAAAGGTTACTGCATGACCTTCCGAGTCTCTGAAACTTGAAAACTTAATCATACTTATGGGTAACCAATTCCCATTTAAATCATAAGAATTGGAGTGCAGAGTAAGCTTGGCCAGGATCAAACAAAAAGGGCAATTGTCCTCATCTCCTCCAAAGGACTGTACCTCAAAAATCATTTTTAACCTTATTTAAAGAGGTATGTTTTTTTTAAAAGGAAAAAACAATTCTTCCATATTCGTCTTCTAAAATCATAGCATCCTCTTCACCAGCAAGCACGGCTGTCCTTCCGTTAGTACGGCCCTCATCCTAAGCCAACAGTCAGGACAAGTAATGTTCTTCTCTCTACAGAGGGGAGGGAGTATTTGCAGGATGAATTTAAATCGCTGCCGCAAAAAAAGGACAAAATAATCTGCCATCTGGGCGGAAAGCAGCAGCCCAAGAACGCTACGCAGAGGCAAGAAATCTGAAATATACAGAAGCAGCTTTTTAACCCCCCCTTTTCCCCCCTCCCCTCCTTTGTTGAAGCACAAATCTCGGTGCGCGCAAATGTGCACCTCAGGCACTTCAAGAAATAAGAAGGCAGCAAAGGCGCGGGGAGGCGGGGGGGGGAGAGAAGAGACACACAGAAAGACAAACAGTACTTTGTAAAATAAAAAATAAATAAATAAAAAACACCCCAGGAGCATGCTGTGACTTTTATAACCGAGTCAGGTGTGGAATGTGGGAGGGTTTTTAAAACATCTGAAGAACATATCGGGAGGCCAAAGATAATCCTTTCTCCCGATGCTATTCTGGAAGATCTGCGTCTCTGCAGCAGAGGCAGTTTGTAGTTCCAGCCAAACCACGAAGTCAGTGTTGCGATTGAAGAAAATCGCAGCCAACAACAACAACAACAACAACAACAACAACTCGGGCTCATCTATAGTTCCACAGGTCCCAGGAAAGAGAAGACGTCCCCTCCCGGGGATATAGACCAGGGATGCTGTGAAGCTGGATGCCTCTTATGCACCCCGATTCCCCCCCACCCCACCCCGATACTGCAGCAATCCCAAACGAGAACAGCTCGCTGTCCTCCGACTCATTCGGTGGACATCCGCTAGAGAGAGAGAAATGCACAAATGACGACGGGAGACAGGCGGGGGTTAGGACGAGAGGCAGCGCTCTCATTTTTATCGACCCAAACTCTCTTTCTCTTTAAAGGAGGGGGGAAAAACTCTTTTCGAAGCTTCTCAGTTATCTACATAAACACGCAGCCACGGCTCCTCTCCTCTCCCCTAGGAAAGAAAGTCATCTACTTACTTCATAAATGAATGGCTATTCTCCAAGCACCTGGCGCGCGGCTGTGGTGATCGATTTATGTACATCAAGCCCCCATTCACTTAGCTTCATTGATCTCCAGCTGCAACATACTTACTTTCTCTTTTGCTACCTAGTAAATGTAAGGTTCGAAAAGGGGCCGAGGCGGTAGAAGAGATAGACGGGGCCTTCACCCAATAGGCGTTCTCTCCTGGAGGCTTGTTTTCCGCCTCTCACGGAGATGCCAATGATTGGGAGCGAATGAGTAAGTGGGCGGAGCCGGTGACTGCCCTCTCATCTCTTAAGGGATGGTTTGGTCGCAGTCGCTTCGGGCTTTCTGTGTTATAACCTGCGGAGCGAGTGATGTCATTGAAGGCCAATCAAAAGCTCCAGTGGGCCAGCCTCAGCCGGAGAGGAGCAGTAGCAGCTGCTCCCTATTTACATGTAAACTTTACCAGGAGGATGTGGTTAACCCTTTCCTGCGCAGAATTGTCAATCGCGCCCTTTAAACTACTTTTCCTCAAAGTGGCTTGGCGGGGCTGATTCTCCCCTCTCCTTCTTTTCTTTTACGGTTCTTTTACACTTAGAGGAGGTTCACCACTACTTTCTCGTGTCCACTACTCTCTCTTTAAGATCTACCTCCCTCCCACTCTTTCAGTGAATGAATGAATCGGTGAATGAATCTCTCTACCGCTCAATTCTTGTTATCCAACGCGGGCGTAACCGCACCGGAGCCCCTCGCTGAATGACTATTAGCTTTTCATTTGCAACGGCCCTGCAGAAACAACAATCATTTTCTCCAGCTTTTATCTTTATCCACCACTGCTTGAAGGACAAGAAGCAAGAGGAAGACCAGGGTCCCCTCTGAGTCTTTTAATTATGCTTAGTGATCGCCACAGAGGAGGATGCAGTGAGGTTTTAAAGCAGTGCAACAGAAGAAAAGGAGCCAATCAAAGAGGAAACAACTACACCATAGTTAATAAGATATAAATAAAGAATTGAAAATAACAATGCACCTGGCAGTTTTGAGAAATGGGCAAATAACGCTTCCTATTCTCAGATTTCACCAGGCCTATGATGACTACTGGAACTAAACTGGTGCTCTTTATGGCTATGATTTGTTTAATTTTGAGACAGCAAAGAAATGAGGCTGGTAGATTTCAATACTCCCATCATATTTGAGCTCTATTAACTAGCCCTGAACTGGGGAACCATTCAAAGCTAGCCCCCTGTAGATTCACTTTGTGAATGTCATATAAAAAGTGTAAGACAGCCACGGCTGGCCTCACTTCTTCCAGCTGTGTTGGGACAACTAGTGTTATACCCCAAAAGCATGGTCCCCAGACTATCAGATCAGGTATCTGAGGAATACTAATCAGTATGAAACATTAATTCAGGATAATGGATCAAGTCAGATATAGCACCCCCCACTATATTTGCACCCCATTTTGGAAGGTTATATTTCAAATCTGGCAATATATTTTTCTTATCTATCTGTCAAATTTATGATCTCCCATCTCACAAGAAGTGACCCTGAATGTCATATAGTTAAAAATATAAAAATAATAAACATGTCAAAAACAGTCAAATTTTAAAATTTTAAAAATCACAAAACACACAAGAGATTAGATCAGCAAGGGAGCTACCTCAAGATTTCACCATTCCTCTAAGCTACCCTCCCCCGCTAGATGACATAACCAGGTCTTGAGGGACTTCTGAAAAATAAATAGGGATGGAGACAACCTCACTTTGAGGGAGCGAATGTTCCGTAAGGAGAGTGCTTCAGCAGAGAAGGTCCACCTCCTCTGATCTGACTGATGGAACCCATAACATTGTACGAATGTTTGTTGCATATAGCCCTGGGTGGCCTTGATACCCATTTTACTTGCATATTCATCTCTTCTGTCTGGGGTCTAGTCATTATGTGTGATCATGTCAAGATGAAATATTTTAATGTGCCTCAGAGGCGCCTCAGTAGTGTCCCCAACACCGAAGCAAAATTAATTCTCTGAGGTTCATTTGGCTACCATCCTGCAGGCATTTTAGAGACTGTTAGAATCATCCTGTTTTCACAGATTTTGGGTACTAGTGAGGGTGTTAGACTGTTGTTTAAACTGTTGCTATGGTTAGATTTTATTTTGGTTATAGATTTTGTTATCAGTTTATGGATTTTATAGTGGGTAGAGGGCTTTATTATATATGTGTGTGTGTGCGTGTGTTTCCGTAGATTTTCACAGGTAGAGGTATGCAAGGTTTGGTGTATTTGGGTCTTTTCCTGTGTAAGATTGAGAGTATCTTGGTGACGTTTTGACGAGGTCCCACTCGTCATCTTCAGGCTGGTGCTTTCGGCTTCGTGCCTGTGTGAGCAAAGCGTGATTGGAGCTACTGTCTCTCTATAAATACTGGTGGGAAGGTGTGGGGTGCTGGCTTTGTTGCTGTGAGTGGGTTGGTTGCCTGTGTTGTTACATCTTGATTGGTTGATGGAGTT
>JANHZT010002227.1:46001-57725 GCA_032468215.1 Stegonotus admiraltiensis | reverse complement strand
GCTGATTTTCAGGCCTTCTGGGCCCACCAGAAGTCAGGAAACACACTGTTTCTGGCCTCCAGAGGGCCTCTGGGGGGGTGGGAAAGGCCATTTTTGCCCTCCCCAGGCTCCTAAAAAGGCTCTGGAGCCTGGGGAGAGCAAAAAACGGGCCTACCGGGTCCACTGTGCTATCATGTGCCAAAAGCGGGGGGAGCATGGTGGGGTGGGTTGCATAGAATTATGGATGTGGGCACGCGTGCGTGTTACCCCACCTTGCTCCCCCCGCTTTTGGCACGTGATGGCAAAAAGGTTAGCCATCACTGCCCTATACCATTTCAGACCAGTCTCTTCTTGAAAGCCTCCAGTGATGGAGCACTCACAACTTCTGAATTTAATTTTAATTTTTTAAGGTTTAATGTTTAAATTTCCAAAAATGTGTTTTAAACACTTCTCTTCCTTAATGTTATGACATTAAGGCTTATTTTGTTCTACCATATATTTGGATTTCCTGTTGATCAATCTTAAATAGTTTTAAATAACTTTTCAGATTATCTGAGTGAGAGATGATACAGTATACCAAAAAAGAAACAAGTTTGTCTTGAACTATTCATCTCCTAATCTCCTTGCAAAGTAACCCAATCAGCATGAAATTTAAACATACAGGTAAACTATTAACATTTAATCTCAGAGTTGATATTATTTTGCTAATTGGGAGGAAGAAACAAACAACCCAACTGGTTTTACTCATCTACCTTTCAGTATAGCTAAGCCCAGTAGATACTTCTCAGCAATTTAGTCATATAAGATCCATCTCTAAAGATGCAAAAAAATCCATCCCCACCTATCAGTCCGACTAGAACAAAATGCACAATTTTAAAATTAAAACAAAATCTTACACCAAAAAGTTATTCCAGTTAGATCACTATATTGATGTAAATTACTCTAGACTTACTTAGAGTTCCTGATTAAACAGTTTCTTAGTCATTGCTCCCAGAATAATAAGGAACCAAAACAAACAAGATTACATAAGGTTTGCTATACTTTGATGTCATTTTATGCTGTTTAAAATGCTATGCAAAACAGTATGCTGGGGTAACTTTGAATGATACTAGCCAATTTTCTAGCCAATAGTCAACAGTCAGCAGGAAAAGAACCACAGTAGAACAAATATTGTCAGAACTCTTCTGAGTAGTTAAGAATAAGCAGCAAACTATCTGTCAGTCTTGTATGTTTGCAAAGAGCATATTGGCTCATTTGTGACTTAAGGAGGAAATGCAGTGGAGCAGTTATCCCAGCTAATTTAGAGATTATAAATTGGTAGAGCAGTCAATTTAGGTTTTATCATAGTGAGTTTCTAAATTTCTAAGTCCCTGCATTTGGCAGTGTATACCAATTTTAAAATGGCATGTAGAAAGAGCTATGCAATTTTAATTAGATTGGTGCATTCCAGATGAAAAACAATTTGCAAATTATTATACCATGACTACTAGGGCAAAGCCACAATGTTGGCTGCCCATCATCTCCATCACTGTGGTGTTCTTTCTTTTTTTCCCTTCTTTCTTTCCTTTCCTTCTTTCTTTCTTTTGCTGAGGGCAGGCTGAAAATAGAAATGACTTACCAACAGTTGCTTAGATCTTTTCTATATATAATTCCTGAGGTGATCATTGTCAGAGCATGTTTCAAGGGAAATCAGAGGCTTTCCAGCTAACCTGTCCATAGTGATGAAGATAGTGGGTGGTATATTGAAGTGCATGGAAGAAAAGAGAGAAAACCATCCAAATTGGGAAAAGGTCCTTCCAGTGACTTCCTCATCTTATTGCAACTCTTTAGCCTGTAAGGGAAAATCTTTCTCATCCTTTTAAGATCTTGGCCATTTAATACTTATTTTGAAGACTCCAGTCACCAACCCAACATGCACAAGAACTTTTCAAACCATCAGAAACTTCACTATTAAACATCAGCAAATCTCTTCCTTTTGATAACCTCCTTTTCACATCCTGCAGAGGACCATAGGCTGTGATCAGGTAACATTCTGAAAAATGGTCCTAGCAATTTGAGGCAGCTTACATATGTAGGAAGTATTAATATAGCCTTTCTCTATCCAGCACTTCCATATGTGTTTGAATAAAGGCAGCTGTTCTATTATTTTTCTTCATCCATAGTAAATCACCACTGTTGGAAAACTTCCCTGTTCACCAGATCTATTAGAGGTACAAAATTTCATTGTTTCCAAATTAAACTGAATTTGTGAGCATCTGATTCCCATTTAAATTTGTTGGCTTAAACAGAACTGTGTTGTTAATCTCTGTAGTGTACAGCTGTGGATGTTTCAAAGCTGATTCAAAAGAGGTTTTTCACTATATGTGAGAGTGCGAACACAGGACATAGCAATTCTTAAAGTGGCATATTTCTTTTTATGCTTCTGAGCTACTACTTAAAGCTGCCACATCTTTGACTTTTTAAATCAGCCATATCTGTCTTCAGTCTGTCACGAAAGCAGGGGGAAAAAGAAATTACTTTTAAAAGGTGCTGCTGTGCTTGTGCTTTCACAGAAACATATACACCTTTTCTGAAACAGTTTTGATACATGAACAACTGTAATATATTTACTGAGGGATAATACTGAAAAGTAAACTGTTTCCATGCAAAGGGCTATACCGTTTATAACTTCATCCTAAAAAATATATGAATTAGTTCCCAGATTCTTACATTTCAAATTTAAAGTCTTTTGCCATTTTTAAGGAGTTGGAAATATTTTTAAGTGAATACTGCATTAATAGTTGTATATTACTATGTTTCCCCAAAAATAAGACCTTGTCTTATATTTTTTTGAACCCTGAAATAAGAGCTTGGCCTTATTGCCATGCACTCAAAAGCCCAATTGGGTTTATTATCAGGGGATGTCTTATTTTGGGGGAAACAGGGTACTTTTTCCAGTAGTGGACATGCATATAAAATGTTAATGGCTCATGAAACCTCTCAGGTTAGTAAGGATTCAACATTCTGATATGAAATTTTGTAACTTTAAGTTTTCTCACACAAGATCTGGTGATTTTAGTACTTTGGGGTGAAAGCTCATTAAACTTAAATGTCCCAAGAGATTTCATGCGCTCTTATATATCTTATGAAATTTCCATTTGTTCAACTATTTATATTTCAGGAAGCTGTGAACCTCTTGAAAGCTGCTTTCAGTTCTTACAAGCAATTTATGTATCTAGTATTATTCAGTATTTGGGAGTTTTTTTAACTTACGTTGTGGTTATTTTTACTGTATGCCTCCCAGAATCATTGTGGAGGGGCAACCTTATGCATTGCAAAATAAATGAAGTCTTGACAGGCAAAAACATTTTCAGACTAAAGTCCTTCCTTATGGAGAAGAAGCTGGGAATTTTTGCATTCAGAACATGGCCTCTACCACCAATCTAAGCTCCACAAAGGGCAGAATTCAGTAAATATAGGTAGTGATGTGAAGTGTAGTGTAGTGCAGTAAATTATTCCAATGCTCATCTCAAGTTGATTAAAAATACATCATTAAAGTGCTTTCTTGTCCAGAAACTTGCTGGATAATATACTTCATTATTAAGAGCTCTCAATATATATATTGCAGCTTCAAGCACAGCAGAACTGAGGAGAGTGCAAGAAATGTAGGCCCTTCATTCCTTTTTATCCTTTGAAAGAAGAAGAAGAAGAAACAGGATCTCAGTGTTAACAAGATGTTTAGCACTCCAACTAGAGCATGGAGGCAATAAGGGATAACTAAAAAATGGATCCTTTCAAGCTAACTTATCTATGCATTTTTAAAGTAAAATTAATTAATAAAATAGAATTATAAACAGCCATCATGCAAAAAGCAACTCTGGGCAGCATACAACAAAGGTTATAAAATAGTAAATCCTCCCATGCTTTTGTTTCCCTGCCAAGAAGGGTTGTACCAAAATCACATTATTCCAAAATTGGGATGTTATGCTAGTTAGAATGTTCAGTTGTTTCAGCCTAATTATATGCCTGTTTTCCATTCAGGTCACATCCACCTCATTGACACCTGCCAGTGATATCCCTCAAAGTAATCCAACCTAGCAGAAAAACAAATTCAGAGACTGGGGATCAGAAAGCAAAAGAGTTATGTGACTTAGGATGGATAGTTGATATCCAATAAACCATTACACAGTCCAAGCGCCTTCATATTTCTACCCCTCCAAGCTCCTCTACCTAACAATGACATATTCACATATTGACCAGAACCTTGTTTAATATGGCAACACATAAACACTAACTCTCAGAGCATAAAAATATGCTTCAGAAGGTGGTTTTATATGGATGCCAGAAATTATTAATGTTGATTATACTGGTATCCTTTTTTTAATCATTCTTTGTAAGAATAGATTATAAAAGCATGAGAATTACTCAGCTGATTCCTCAGACATACTTTGACACCACTACCCTTAAGCTTACCAAAGCTTTATTTTAGTTCCATTTGACAAGCAAACTTGCAAAATGTTTCTATGGAAAGAGATTCAATTGATGGACACGAATACAACAAAATTCCATCATTTAATAATGAGCTCAGCTTCAGAGAAAAACAATGTTTTAGAATTGAGAGAGGGAGCATTTTCCCTCTTCACATTTTCCACATGAAGAGAAACTGTAATATGCTCTTTCATTCTTTTTTTATCGCAAAGCATCTCAGATATTAACTTTTTATCAGATATCTACCTCAGTCACAAGACTCCTTTCTTCATTACGCTTCATCCGCATCTATCTCTTGTCAGCATAGCTGTCCTCTGACCCAAAATAAACAAACAGTTGTCATCCAGATACTGAGGACTTTTCACACCAGCCTGCTGAACAGAGTCAGGCAGAAGTAGCAGCATCTGTTTTAATTTCAGTGTGTGTCAGTTGCTATGCTAGAGTACATGGGGAAATGCGTGAACTTGCTTTACAAAATTTACTAACGAGCGACAAGCCATAGAGGCCAGAGCAAATGCTCCTGTTACCATCAGAAATAGGAGAATATCTTCTGATTCCAGTTCAGACACTTGTAGATTATTAATTACAGCGCAACTGAGATGAGCTGCATATCTGGTGGTGTTTTGGGATTGATGCTATGTTAAAATTTACCTCAACAGTTTTCACCACCTGTAAAAAAAATACTTTATCCTCCCCCTCCCCTTTTCAATCTTATTTTTAAGATGTTAGAGCATTACTTTCAAATCTGCTGTTGGTAATGGGATAGGAATTTGTTGGAGTTGGTATAGGATGCTATACCAACTGATGCTGTTGTTTGTTCATCTGAACGATTGAAATTTTTGCTCATGTTGCTGTCCATTGCTCTGAAGCTCTCCTGGATGCCTGTTCTTCCACAAACAAGGAATTTTCTCCTAATGCCTTCCCTTGGGATCTAATTGAGACATGGGAAATCAGGGAAGCTGTAGCTCAGTGAAGGGAAAATTGTACAAGAAAGTCACAGCTGTCACCTAAATCCTCTCAGAACATCTATTGACTAAATAGCAGAACACATTTTTCATGAGTGCTTCCCTCAAATTCATTTCTTCTCTGAAAGAAATTTCAAAAGCAAGCTCTATTTTTCATCAACAGAATGAGATCTATCTTCGGCAGAACTATTCACTCATTATTAACTATTCATTGTGCATAGTTATTTCAGGATTTGAGCAAAAGTCTTCCAATGCAGCCTGGCAGGCAAAATTAGTCATGTCTATCTGATGGCCTGGGCATGAGGGACACATTCCTCCTTTCCCCTATTCAAAGTAGGAGCAATATGATGATTTCCTCAGCTGCCATGAGCATAGTCACATGGTTGAATCTGACTGATTATAATGCCTAGTGACATTTTTGCATTCTTCGTATATCTGACTGGCTGGGGTCATTCGGTGGTAAGTTCTACAAATGGTGGCCAAATATACTGTACATAAAAATATTACAGAAGGGTACCTAAGATAGAGTGGTGAAGTTTCTTCTAACAACCATTAAAACGTGTTCACTCACTGATCTATGACTGAATGAACTTTTGCCAGAGACTCGTGTATCTCTAGAAGTATTACTATAAATCAAATCTCGCATTAGATTTAATGTAGGAATTTGAATTGAATAAAGTGTTTTCTCTAGGGAAAGGCTTCTTCCTATTCCATTTTCCAAAGAGTTGTCATTACCTCAAGCTATCAGTACACTAATTGTTATTTTCCACCAGACACAAAATTGAAATTGTATATCATTATTACTACTATTTTGTAACTATTTGCCCATTACGCCTTATCTCTTGATATGAGAGTGATATGAGAATTCATTTGCTCAAAAAAAATTGATATCATTATCATAAACTTTTTAAAATGAATGATTCCCAACATGTTATGTAGCAACACATTACATCAAAATAATTAATGGCTATTGAATTTTAGTGTAACTAACTGGGATGTCATAGAAAGACAATGTATATTTGGCTCTAAGTAGAAGAACAAATTAAACATTTTAACTCAATGTCGTTTTCAAGCCATTAATACTCTGCTTGGACTTTACTGTTCAAATGCAGGCAAAAGAAGATAGCAAGCAGATTCATCAAATTTGAGACATGATTCATTTGCTTTGCTGGAATGATTTGTCAAATATGGTTTATTTCTCCATGCTGCATTAGTGGGAGGTCTTAATCTGAGCCACTACTCATCAGCTTCTGTGTATATAATATCTGTTTTCAGTTCTAGGTTCTAATTATAGGTTATGTACGAATAGATTAAAATTGGTTGATACAATCATTCAATAGAATGAAGACATGAAATGCACAGAATAGTAGCATTTGTCATATGAAACCATGGGATCCATTCATAAATATTTAAATGTTGCCACCAATTCGCCTTTTACTAATTTAAGTGTGCATGCAAATTTTCATATTTGAATTTCATTTCTAGTTTTTGTTCTTTCTATTAAGATGTAACTTTTGAATGGATTTACACACTGATATTTTGTGGTGTTATTGTTTTGGAAGTATATCACTTGAAATTCCTTTATTGTTTTTCAAATTCTTTGGTATACCCTGAAAAACTCTCTAGCATGCACCAGAGATTAACTTCTGATTGTCTCGACTGGAACATGACATGGCTGAACCTTATGCCAAATTTCTCAGTTCCAGATTGTTCCCCCATATCTAGCCCAATGATTTCTGCCTAGACCTGGACTTTCAAAACAAACCAGCAGTGACATCGTAAAGGAAAGATTAAATGTTGCTCAACATCTATCAGTTTACCATGTAAAAGATAAGATCACAGTTTAGACAGGAGTTAAATAGATTAGCTTTCATGAGGGCATGATGATACATGCAACCTGAAGTTGAATGGATGACAGTGAAATAAAAACATCCTTTTTCTCCCTTTTAATGATTTTCTTTCTTGTCTATTATCACTGCATAACAAACCTTATTTTGAGACATGTCACC
Organism: Stegonotus admiraltiensis; assembly: GCA_032468215.1. NCBI lineage: Eukaryota > Metazoa > Chordata > Lepidosauria > Squamata > Colubridae > Stegonotus > Stegonotus admiraltiensis. The sequence continues at coordinate 50,305 of JANHZT010002227.1, read as the reverse complement.
ATATTTTTGAAAAAGTCAGACACATGATGGTCCAATCATTGCAATCTTAGAAGCAACAGAGGTGGAATCATTTTTTTTCTCGGAAATAATAATTAGTGGGCTTTCTTTGCAAAGAAACATATGTCAGAGGAAGTGGGACAGTGATATTGGTAATAAAGCGCTTCAATTAGTGAACAGGTTTTTCATGTAATTTAAATCTTTCAGGGAGATATTTAAGAGCAAGTGGCAGCTGGGGCCAAGGTGGGACTGTCCTGTTTGTGAAGTTTTATTTCACAATAGCTATATACATCTATATATAAACACAAGTGTATACAAAATGTAATATACAATAAGCATCTTGTATATTAATTTTCTAATTTGGTGTAATTTATTGTATTTTGTTGTTTTTATGTTCTTTACCCTGCGAGCCTGCCAAAGTCAGTTAGAGTCACATTAAAAATCAAATAAATTAATACCTGATAAAACATCTCTCCCCCCCCCCTCTCTCTCTCTCTCTCTCTCTCTCCCTCTCTCTCTCTTTCTCTCTCTCTCTCTGTATCCACTGCCAAATATCCACAGCTTTAACAGAAAAACTTTACAGGAAGAGAAAAAAGAAAATGAAACACTGTTGATTCTACCTGATCTTTTGGTGCCTTTTGATATTATTAACCAAGATATCCTTTTGGACCCCTATATAGGTTGAGACTTGAGAACATGGTTTAATGATGGTTTTGCTTCCTGCTCCCTACAGAGCTATAGTCAGAGGGAAACACTAGGTTACCATATCAAGGTCCCATGGAAATTATACTGTGGAATTTCACAGATTTCTATTTGATTTCCAGTGCTGTTAAACATTTATAGATTCATGGGGCAGTCATAGAAGATGATGCCCAACTCAAGGTCTGTTCTGACTCAAGAGAGCCTGGACACAGATTGGCTGGATGAGGCTCAAAATACTGTGACTGAATCCTGAACAAATAGAGGGTTTATAGACAAGCAGATTTCTTGTCTAGAAATTAGTGGAGCTAATTATCTTTATCTTGAAGGAAGCATTTTTCTCCAGTTTGGTTATTTTGTCAGCTGTGGCTGGGTGGGAAACTTCAGCTGGGACTGGAGTCCCTATATTAAAAATACATCAAATAGCCATTATGTAGAGTTGCAGCCTTCTAAAGACCTTCCTTGCCATCTGTTTTTTTTAAATCTTTTGGGATGAGATTTACATGATTGAATATCTGAGGAAATAAATAACTTATATGTTGTTAGAATCTTCCATCACCATTTGCAATGAAATTCACTCTTCCTCTTACAATTCATCTGTGATATGGCAATAATAGTAATATTTTCATAATATCACACATCCTTTCTTTATCACATAAAGTCCCAAATAGGAACCATCAGATGAGCCAAGTTTGACAAATCACTGAAAAACTGACACATAAACAACTATTTCTTCATGGGGTGGTGTTGAGTCAAACATGGTGTGGATGAATGTGCTTTCTCTGAGTAATTTCAAGAGACATAAGTCTACATGTGTCACTTTCACAATCAAAGGGATGGAGTTAGCCTAGATTTTTTTTTCATGTAAGAAAACACAAAACTTTAAGCAGAGATGGTTACTATGAGTATTAGAAGAACCCAACAGATGAGTGTTAGCCTGTTAATGCTTACGTAGGCTGCATTAAAATATCCATATTTTATCAGCAGTTCAGTCTTCTAATTATATTCCAAAATATAGGTCAGAGTAAATCCCCCATTGGGAGACCAGGGACTCTATTCTAACACTTACTGTTGCCTGCTGCAGTTAAAGCCTTCCATTAGGTATTCAAAAAACAAAATCAATCTAATCCTGGCCGAGGAGGTCCTTTTTAAGAAGAAATTGAAATTCTGATTAACTCAAGCAATTGATAAGAAAGAGGAAGTGAAGGAAGAAAGCTATATCTGACAGATATGAATGCTTCCCTTATGAGCGCAAATCTTTGTGCTTCTAATCCAGAGTTTTGAGAATCAAGTGCCCTAAGTAATTGGCGTCAGAGTAATAAAAGATTAAGAGTTCAACACTGAATCACAGGAAATGTGTTTTTTCAATATTGAAATGCAGTAGCAAGTTAAATTTAAGGTGAATTGCATCTCCAGGATATCTACTTTATCCGCTGCCTACAAGGAGCTTAGCATTTCCAGCAAAAATAGTCAACATTAATATTATTGTTAATAGCGTAAGTTCTAATAAAAGTTGTCCTTAATTTATCTCCTCTAATATTTCTAAGTTTATGGGCAAGGTTTGAAAATTCAGAAACTGTTCTGAAATGGGTCCTGATCGATGCTGCTCCCCATTCACAAAGCTGCTTTGTTATTAGATGGCTAGTAGTAACAAAGAACAAGTAACTTGCAAAGAACTGGATACAAGGTTCTTATTACACTTTGGTCAAGAAGCTGATCACAAGACAGAGACAGGGCTTGATCCCCAAACTGCATGGGTCTAACTCTATGCATAGCGGGTCTATGCAGTTATTTTCTGACACTTCCCCAACCCTTCATGAGTGTTCCTCACAAGCTCAGCAGACATTTCTTAGCAATTTCAATAGTTAAAAATGGAACTGGACCCATGCTTATTCTGAGATAGTCTGAGAGGAATAAGGATATCTCCAAAGGTTACCAATAATATCTTAAGGCAGAATTTTCCAAGCAGTTTCTCTCCAGCTCTGAAGTTCAATTGCCATCATCTTCAGTTAGCATAGCCTTGATGCTGCTAGGTGAGTAGACTGAGACTTGAAGTGCAGAATAATGATGAATTTGAGAAACTTGAATGGAAGTAATAGGTTATCACATTCCAGTATACATACACATTGCTGAAAAAAATAACAATAATCCATTGTTTATCATCTAATCTGAAGCTGGGAATGTCTATCTAACTCATTGCTCGTGAGAATAGTATTGCATGCTATTTATTTAGCATTTACAAACAATGCTCATTACATGGCTTTGAAAAAACCTCAGAGCAGAATTAAAATACTAATCATGATAGTAAAATGCAGAAAAATATATTTCTTTTCAGTCTCTTGGGTAGATTAGTTTATTGAAAACAATCAAAAATGTGTGGATCCTGCTAAACAACTCTAGTAACCCTCCTTCACCACTACCACAACTATTTCCACTGATAAACCTTCAAGTCCATGCTAGAACAGTGGCTATGAGATATCATTTTATTTTCCCAGAAATGCCTCTGGCATCTATCTCCGGTTTTAATTGGAAGTGAAGATAGCAGCCCCAACTGCTGCTTTGAAACGTGACAAGAGAGATCATGGTTCCATGAGAGAATAAAGCTGTTCATTGCAGGCACAATCTCTTGCTTTTTTTCATGCAATAAAACCACCTTGGCTTTATCTCTGCTCCTTTAGATTTGTTCCTGAAAGAGCCACCTCATTGTTTATTTAATTCAGGATGACAAATCCACCTTTGAGAACAAAGACCATATTCCTGAAAATATCTCTGGACTTAATTTATAAATCTCACTCTAAATAAAACTCTATTGTGAGAAAAAGAAACTAAAAATGAAAACAACAAAACAGCAAATTCAAAGAAAAGGGTATTCTATAAAGTCCTGCCTCATGTAGTTTACTATTCTGTATTTTAGAGAAGCTCTGTTCTCTGTAATTGCATAATCTCCAGAATAGTAGATAAACATATTCAGTTTTTTCTCATTTCCTTTATTTCTGCTTGTCTTGCTTGTTTTTCATCAAAAAGTCAATTCCGTCTCTCTTTTGTCTATCTTTCTCTCTTTCAGACAAATTCAAATTAGGAGCCATGGTGGCACAGTGATTAGAATGCAGTATTTCAGGCAACAGTGTAACAATAACATGGCTTTGATGTAGCTGGTTCCTTCTAGCATTGTAGACATGTAGACTTAGAAAAGCTTCTAAGCAGTAGAGGTTTCCACTTACCTTCACTACCGGTTCAGAACTGTGAGCGCTCACGTGCAGCGCTTCTGTGCATGCGCAAAGCGTCCGTGATGACATCCGGGTGGGCCGAACTGGTTCACCCGAACCAGGGCGAACCAGTAGAAACGCATCACTGCTTCTAAGTATTAATGCAATCGCAGCTTCATTATGGTCTTCAATTCACGTCCACTTACGCCAGTTTCCACTTGAAGAAATAAGGCTGTCAACCATTACTAGGTGGACTGGCAAGACTCTATAACAGTGATGGCTAACCTTTTTGCCATCGCGTGCCGAAAGTGAGGGGAGCGCAGGGGGGTCACACGCATGCGCGCCCACTTCCATAATTCTATGTGCCCCACCCCCCCATGCTCCCTCCGCTTTTAGCACATG
>JANHZT010002227.1:8556-25092 GCA_032468215.1 Stegonotus admiraltiensis | reverse complement strand
TATAAGGAGTGCTCGGAAGCCTAGCCGGCAGTTCTGTTCTATGTAATAAAGTGCTGAATGGACCTCTCGCTGTTCGCATTTTCTGTATCCAGCGCCTGATCTAACACCTCCAATGGAACATCTCCCTTCAATATTGTGGGGAAATGAAATGGGATTTTTTTCAGACACTTTGCTATTTTTTGAAATGCTGCTGTTACTTGATCTCTACACTGCAGGCAGGTCAGTCCTCAAGGGAAGAAGTACACCAGACAGCATTTAGCCCGGGGTTTCCTGAAACTCTTCATCACAAAAACAGAGGTAGTTAGCAAACCACACTGGAAGAAATCACTTGATGGAAGGAATCAGTGGGCATGCAAACTCAAGAGAAGAGAAAGAGCATGCCATGGAAACCACTGGAATATCAAAAGAATAGGAAAAATGCTCAAGGGTGAAGGTAGAAATTCCATCAGAAGGACAAAGGTTATAAAGGGAGCTTCTGTAAGAGGTAGGTAGGATCCAAAATTCAAACATTGTTGAGTGTCTCCTTTCCCTGACTTTTGGAAAGTTGGTTCTAGTCACCTGATAATTTTTATATTTGTTTCTTAACAGTATTTTTGTGAGGTTTCTAGTCCCGCCTTAGGCAAAGAAATGGTCACTCTCTCTCAGCTGAACTTCACCTCACAGGATTATTGTTGTTGGAAAAATGGGAGGTAGAAGGAATATTAGGTACTGTATATTTTCTGCCTTGAATTATTTTATTTATTTATTTAGTGTATGGCTGGTCACACACAATATTAGAACACTTCATTTTTACAGGTTAAAACAATTAGAACAATTTTTTAAAAAAGCAGTAAGAAAACCTAAGAGGAAAAACAGAAATAACATTTCAGAGTTTTATGTCGAGTTTGGAGATCTAGTCAATAGCTGTCGTTGTTACGCAGAGGAAGTCCCTAAAATCTTGAATTACTTATAATACATATAATATATAATAAAATAGAATGGTGTGATGGCCTAGTGGTGAAGACACTCACCTCCCACTCGGAAGGTTGAGTGTTCAATCCTAGGGTAGTGGCTGATCTTTCTCAGGCAACAAAGAAAAAAATATCTGCTGCAAACTCTGTGTGACGTCAGGAAGGGCATCCAGCCAGTAAATGCTCAGGTCCATCCAGTCACCCCGACTCTACATTGAATTAAGGGATTACAGGGTCATAAAAAGGAGGATTTTTAAATATATAATAAAATAACAAATGCAGGATAAAAATCTAAAAAACCCAAGTGAGGTGGCTTATTTTAAAACAATCTAAAATAAAGAATGTTAAGCAAACAAGTTACTTAAATAAAATAGTGTTTAGAAGGTCGCTAAAAATAGAACATTCAGGAGACATTACTAATTGGGAAATTCCAGTATAAGCAGGTGAGTCTTTAAAAGTACATTTTTGTTGTTGTTAGTTGCGAAGTCATGTCTAATCCATCGCGACCCCATGGACAATGTTTCTCCAGGCCTTCCTGTCCTCTACCATCCTCTGGAGTCCATTTAAGCTCACGCCTACAGCTTCAGTGACTCCATCCAGCCACCTCATCCTCTGTCGTCCCCTTCTTTTGCCTAAAAGATGTCAAAAGAAAAGTCATCTAAAATCAGAAAGATCATCATGAAAGTCTGCCAAAAAGCAATTGCAAGCTGTTGCTTGCAGAACCTCCCCCAGAGATTTTAAGTGCCTGGAGGATGATGCAATGTGATTCTGTCAGGTTTGATCTTAAATGTTGCTCAAGTTTTTATACTTTGTAATATATTTCACACTATTTTAAATCCAAAAGTAAGAGAATGGTATCCAATTCAGTATAGCAGTCATGTTTGTGCTCTATGACCCCATGTTTGTGCTTATTTCAGCCCCCCTCCCTCCAGTTCATAACCTAGTAATTGTATTCTACGTCGCATGTAATTTTTAAACCAATTCAAGAGCTACCCTATATAGCATGTGTTATAATAACCTCATCCTGAGGTTACCTGTAATGATCTGGGGCGTGGCATGAAAGCAACACAGACAAAGAACAGGTCTAACTCTCCTTTATTGCTCCAACTTTGCCCCCAATGTCCCCATGTTTACTACAAGTCCTGGAGTAAAGCTCTCACATGCACCTTCAACAGCCTCTGGCTGCGAGTAGTCCAGTAAGCAAGGTTAGCAAAGCAGTAACCAAGGCCAGCAGTCCAGTAACAAGGTTAGCAAAGCAGTAACCAAGGCAAGAAGTCCAGTTAGCAAGGTTAGCAAAACAGTAACCAGAGCCAGAATTTCAGTGAAACAGGCAAACTAGGCAAGCCCCACAAGACAGAGCATAATAATCTCCAGACGTTGGTAAATACACATGAGGCTCCACAGATTCAATGCTTGTCCCTGACAAATGCCCCTCCCACCAGCATCTCCTTACATCTCAGTCCCCAGGTATGTGAAAGGGGGCAGGGCACTCTCCTCCCTTGTAGCTGGCTCATAATCTGCATTGTTCTTGCCTTCTCTCTTCTCTTTGTGCTCTAGGATCAGGAGGAGGTGGTCCTTGCTCATCACCTGAGCTCTGTCTCTCCTGTTCATCTTGTTCCTGTTCCTCCCTGTCTACAAGCTGTTCTAATCATGAAATGCCTTGGCCTGACTGGCTGTGTCCTTCCCCAGTTTCCTCCAAAGCCAACTGAGCTGCCCCCTCGATCTCTGTTGGCTCCTGTTCCAGCTCATCTTCCCCCACAAATTCAGGCTCTGACCGGGCTCTGACATTATCATACATAGATCACAATGGCTAAGTTGTCCATGTTTAGCAATGGGTTTGAATGAAAAAGTAGCCTATATTAGCAATGGTCACACCTAGCCCCCAAGATTATTTGGAACTTCAGTGATGGATCCAGAATGGATTCAGGAACATCTTTAAATTATGAAGGAGTACAACCTTATTCAAAGCAGACAATTTTAGCCTTGATTCATCAGGAAGCACAAGGTCAATTCTGCCCCATAACCAGGACAGAATCCATGGATCCATATGGATCTAGATGATCTGTATCAATCTCACCACCTAAGAAGAAGGTATATGTTATTGGCAAAAATTACTATAATCTATTATCTGTAAGGTACTTTGGTCATACCACAGATTTTTTAAGTGATACTGAACAACCTCACACATTTTGTTTATGTTCAAATGACTACAAGCTTCTCTATTTGTATATGGTGGCTGAATGAGGTTAGGCTGGTCATTTTTCAGGAGCCATGATGTTTTGTAAGTGATTATAAAAAACTAATCTATAGTAAATAGAGTAGTCAGGACCAGTTTCTTCCTAGTTTTTTAATCATTCCTTGGGTGGTAGAGCAGCAAATCTGAAACCTTGAAGCAGCCCATGTTCATTACTTTCAGTAGAAGACAATTGCCATCATGGAAGAATTTTCATTGAAATTATAGGGGCAGAGTTAAATCCATCCATCCCTGCATTCCTCCTTCTCTCCCAATAAGGACACTGCTGTTTTTTAAAATTGCTAAGGATGTTAAATGTACTCATGCATTTAATTTATCATGAAGTCTAACTGCTATTTTCCTTCAAAATTGTCTGAATTATAGTAATATCTGGAATAGTAATATTCTCCAGATATAAAAACTGGAGACAAACAAATGATTGTAGAATCATAGGTATATTCAGACTTTGAAAGACTATGGCAATGTGATAATTGAACACTAAGAAACTCTAGAATATCTGATTAGTCATTTGAGTAAAGTATGAATGTATTCATTACCACTGATTAGATTATAATTCTACATCACCAGACATTCTTTTTCAGCAACACTTTTAAAATGTTACTATTTAATGTTTTGGATGCAGGTCAACATGGAATGACAACAACATAAGCAGCTGGCCTTTTGAGGGCTTTTTTGTATCCTGATTATTTATTGCTAAGTTAAATAATACAGTCAATTTACCAGAATAAAATCCCCTTCACAGTGTCCTTGCTGCATTTTCACATGTAAAGCAATTTAAAACAGGAATTGATTAACTTAATTTCTGGCACTCAAGATAAAAATAAATTGCTTTGACTTGTGATACATTCAGTTATATCTGGTAAAACTGATGTTGTAATTACCTTGACACAGCACTGTCACATAACCTGTATCTATATTCTTCCTAAATTATAGGCTTGTTAATGTTTTAAAAAATTTCTTCTGAAATATAAAAAAAAGGCTCTCCATAATTTTCTCTTTTTAAAACAGTGTTGTTTCTGTAAGTTAATATTTTATGTTTCCAATCATTAGGATTGTATTTCATGCAATTCCTCCCCACAAGCTGCTAATCATGGTGGTAGAGATGGGTGTGCTTCTGAGAGAACTGAACAAAGAATGTGAGGAATATATATTCCCAGCAAGGTCACCATGGAGGTCATCCCAGCTGTCCAGCTAAAGCAAGCAGGCAACTTTACTGGACTGCAGCAATGGAGGAAGATGTTGGGTGCTGTTGATCCCCTTACTGGCAGAGTAAAGATACCGTTTCATGCTGCATGGGAGAATGCAATGACAGAAGATTCCTGTATTTTATCCCAAGCCCTCAGAAATAATTAGATGAGATAACAGGTTTGATAATATAGTATAGACAATACAGCCTGTAGAGACAATGTGTAGACAATGGGCCCTTGGGTCAGATGGCACTGAACAAGCTACATAATACTAGTGTTTGTTGGCACTGTCAGGGAACAGGGGAAATCTGAAGCTACAAAAACAGAATAGTAGTGAAAATATGTAATATAAGAAGTATGAAACATAGAATGTAAGAAGAAAGCACATTACTCCAAATAGCAGTTCCATCTTAGGTAAAGGTAAAGGTTCCCCTCGCATATGTGCTAGTCGTTCCCGACTCTAGGGGGTGGTGCTCATCTCCATTTCAAAGCCAAAGAGCCAGTGCTATCCGAAGACGTTCCCTTGGTCATATTGCTGGCATGACTAAATGTCAAGGGCGCATGGAACAATGTTACCTTCCCACCAAAGGTGGTCCCTATTTTTCTACTTGCATTTTTTATGTGCTTTAAAACTGCTAGGTTGGCAGAAGTTGGGACAAGTAATGGGAGCTCACCCCAGCACTAGGGATTCGAACCGCTGAACTGCTGACCTTTTGATCAACAAGCTCAGCATCTTAGCCACTGAGCCATGACGTCCCTAGTTCCATCTTGCAGGAATCCAATTTCAACTTGTTCCTTTCCTTCTGGGCTCTGTAAGTCAGTATTTTCTACCATATCAGTGGCTAGGCTCAGAAATTTAAATTGCTTCAAAATACAGTGAAAAAAAGTAAAATCAGAACACTACAAACATACCTTCAGAATAGCCCCAAAGTGGCTGAATAACATCTATAAATTTAACTGGCACAATTTTCATGTACTTTTCCATGGTGGAATTAGGAATACTGCTTATCCAAAGCTAAATCATTGAACAAAGAGAGGTATTGAAGACAAGCATCCATTGCTTTCAAGTTTCTGTTTTGGTAATAAACAAGGACTACTTTAATAGTAATAACTGCGAGAGGGATCTTGGAGTCCTACTGGACAATCACTTAAATATGTTGCAGCTGCCAAAACAGCCAACGTAGTCCTAGGCAGCATTAACAGAGGGATGGAATCAAGATCAGGTGAAGTGTTACTACCACTTTATAATGCTCTGGTAAGATCATACTTGGAATATTGCATCTGGTTTTGTTCGCCATGATATAAAAAATGTTGAGACTCTAGAAAGAATGCAGAGAAGAGCAACAAAAATTGTTAGGAGCCTGGAGGCAAAAACACGCAGAGAATGATTGCAGGAATTGGGTATGTCTAGTTTATAATAAAAAATATACCCTAGGGGTGTCATGATAACAGTGTTTCAATATCTAAGGGGCTGCCACAAAGAGAAGGGAGTCAGCCTATTCTCCAAGGGCACCTGAAAGCAGAACAAGAAACAATGGATGGAAACTAATCAAGTAGAGTACAAGTCTAGAACTAAATTTCCTCATGGTTGGAACAATTAATGAGTGGAACGACTTGCCTCCACTAAGGCACTGAGACACTAAAGGCTTTTAAAAAGAGATTGGACAACCATTTGTCTGAAATGTTATAGGGTTTCCTGGTTGAGCAGGGGGTTGGACTGGAAGACCTCCAAGGTCTTCCGTTATTCTGTTAAGGGGAAAACATGTCATTTCCCCATCCTTTTACCTAGAAAAAAAAATAGAAAATCTGATTTGTTTGTATCCAATGTATATGATCCTTTGTTGTGGCAACTTCCAGTATCAAGGACATATTCATAATGTAAGACATGTTAAATCCTTGACTGATAATCATGAAATACTGTTAACCAAACCGCCCCAGGATTTCCTGCTTACATACAGAGCAACACTTCGTTTTACAAATAGCATGATACCAGAAAATGCATAATGGCAGCTGGTATGTTTGCATCATAAACGTATGCAGTCTTTTACTGTCTTCAGTATATATTTTAAAATTAATAGTAGAATCCAAGTTCTTCATTCAAAGTACAGCCCCCTTTCAACAAATAACTAACCATTCTGAAAATGATGATCAGTGGGAAGGTGGCAGGTAAAATGACCTTCAATATGCTTACCACTTATCTTTTATTTCTCTATGTAATTTATGTTTGGTTTTCAAGCACCTGTGAGTATTGGTGATGTGCCAAATGCATTGGCTTTTAATTAAGCATTCAATACCCTGCTGTTCAATACCACCGTTCACAGAACAGGGAAGAAAATATATCAACAATAATTAACAACTCATGTAACAGAGCAGCAATAAATTAACCAGAAGAAAAGAAGCATCTAAAACAGGGGTCTCCGACCTTGGCAACTTTAAGCCTGGAGGATTTCAGCTCCCAGAATTCCCCAGCCTGGGGAATTCTGGGAGTTGAAGTCTGCCAGTCTTAAAATTGCCAAAGTTGGAGACCCCTGATCTAAAACATCCGAATGAAAAACAAAATTCTCAGGCTTCAGAAAACAAGATCTCTCATTAAAAACAGAATTAATAAACTCACAGCCAAGCCAGTCTTCCTGAGGAACATAACTAGAAAAGGCAGTCATCAAGTATAGCAGTGAGACTCGAAGAAAAGTTTCTGAAGATTTCAGTCTATCCATACCATGAAGGGTCTGATCCCCAATTGCTCACAATTGCCCTCAGCATGCAAATGTCTTCACACTCTGCCTGCTGGTAATCCTCTTGAGTTGGTCAATACTCCTGCCCTTTGACCCAGCAGAGCAGTTCTTCAAACAAGAGATTTCTATGATGGTTTATACTACAGCAGTTTTCCCTACTCCAGCACTATTCAGATTGCAGTTCTCCAATTTTGTACCATCTGGAGATATTGGGGTATAGAATTTCTGAGCAGCAAATTCTAAAGAACGTGCTAGGTGAGAATTCTGGAGATACATTCCAACATGTCTGGAGGGTATAAAGTTGAAAAAGGCTGCCTTTAAAAATGTCATGGTGACTGTCTTTTTTTCTATGATATGCTATTTTCAGTCCTACATGCAAATATTTTTATCTGATGGTCATCACCCATGTGGCTGATTCCATCCTGCTATTTTTGTTTTCACAGCAGCATCACAAAAAGATATTAAAAGTGATTAAAAGTGAGCTATTAGGTAACATATGCAGAGGTCTAAGGCAGAGGTGGGTTTCAGCAGGTTCTGACCAGTTCTGGAGAACCGGTAGCGGAAATTTTGAGTAGTTTGGAGAACCGGTAAATACCACCTCTGGCTGGCCCTGCTCCCATGTATTCTCTGCCTCTCAAGTCCCAGATGATCGGGAGGAAATGGGGATTTTGCAGTAACCTTCCTCTGGAGTGGGGAGGGAATAGAGATTCTACAATATCCTTCCCCTGCCATGCCCACCAAGCCACGTCCACCAAGTCATGCGACACCCACCAAGCCACACCCACAGAACTGGTAGTGAAAAAATTTGAATCCCACCACTGGTCTAAGGTAAATCTATAGAAGACTTGAATCATGAGCAGGTTAAGCTTTCCCACAAGTACCTACAGTATATGCATCTGACCTGCCTTGATTCTTGCTCTCTAAGACCTTCACACAGTCCCTTTGAGGAGAGCTCGAGAAAGGACTACATTCAAATGTGCCTGAATTAAGGCATTAACTGATCTGGGACACTGCTTTCTGAAGATCAGGGAATACAGAAAGAACTCTATTTAGATTTCCATGAACATGAGAACAGCTTACCTTCAATAGAATATTTTAAAAGCAGGTCATACCAGAAGACGGTCTGCAGTCAATATCTCGATAACTTGACAGGTTTGTATGGGAAAAGCAATCTTAATTAGCCAAGTCATTAAACAAGGTATAGATATATACAGTATGGATGGATGGATGGATCTAAATACATTCATATTATTCGTGTCAGAGGTATTGATATGGTCTTTCACTCTTTCAATTTCTATTTGCTTTTAACCAAATTTGTGTTCGTTATTGTAAGCAGTTTTCCCAAAACTCACACATTTATTAATGCAACTTTCCAAAATGAAATGCTTTTAAACTGCAATTTTTCCTACTACATGTTTTTTTAAATATGCAGCTGGTTATTAGTATATCCCTGAACTGAATGCAGTTTCCTCAAACATTCACTTTTGGATGTTAATGTTTTTTTTTAGAATAGATTTTTTTTTTTGCCAAATGTGATTGGATACCCAAGGAAAGACAGTACTGTGGTAATTAGGTATTTAGCATGATTTACAGTGATGGAATGAGGCAAAAAGACTATCTCTGTGTCTAGTTGTTTTGGCGTGCAATTCCCTATACCAGTGTCCTGAGAAAGGAGTTGAAACAGTTTATGTCCAAGATGTGAGGGGTCTATAGATATTTTCTCAGCCCTCTTTCTGACCTGTGCAGTATATAGGATGTTTGATGTACAACAGTTTCTGTGTCAGCTTTGGAAGCCATATTAGGCCAGACGCTTCCATGCTGCCACCTGCTCCTGTGTGGGAAAGTAGGAGGGGGGATTTAGTAGAGAAGTTGTCTGTAGACATAATAGCATTATTCCTGTCGGTCAAGGTCAGGGCAATCCTGCATCTGAAGAAGGAGTAGTCGGAGTGATGTCTTGAGATGGGACGGTGGTTGATTGGAGGATGTGATCGACTGAGGAGTGAGGGGATGGTTTTGGGGGTTTTGATTTACTGAGGGAAAACTCAGACCTCTCAGATTCAGGTTTTCCTAGATGTGCCAGTTTACCTATCCTAGTAAATAGAACTTTGAAAAATGCTTGCTTCAGAGTCTTTACTTGGAGTGGGAGGTTTTCTGGAACACTGACACTCTGCTTTGCAGTTCTTTGATATCAATGAGATCCAGATACATTTGAATCTTATACCACAGACTAGACCATTCCAGTTGCCTGGACAGGGGTATTCTTTAGACATGTTTTGCTTGCAATGAGAAATTTGAGCTTTCTAAGGTTTTGAATGAGATGACTTATCAAATACATTAACGTAAATCCAATTCACAAAAACAAAAGGGTGAATAAGTAATGACAGGGCAGTTTTGGCTCATTTTAAAGTAGGAAATGTGCAAAACATGGTACAGGAATCCAAAAACTGGTTTTAAATACTGGAAAGGAGAAAACAGAGAAAGCCTTAAGAAATCATACCATACACACTTAGAACAAATCCAATAAAAAAATAAGATTTGCAACATTGACCTCAATACTTTGGCCTTGGCTAGCCAACAAATGTAAAAGTGATCTTCAATCACCAAAAATTTACTTCTGAAATATCTGTTTTATAGTAGCATGAGCAAGAACTCCACCAATCTTATTTAAACAATTGGCTAATTAATTAAAGGGGACATGTATAATATAATGATGTTGTAAAAACTGGAAACATGTAATAATTACCGGTAGATATTTAAAAGAGTCAGTTGTAAAATAAATGTTTGATTGATTATACAGTATGCTAGAGCAAGCTTTCACTAAATATATTGATTTAAATAGCAGACATTTCATGATACTGTTCTGGGAAGCCACCCGGGAAGAGAACAAAAAAATCTACCTCTATTACATCAGTCTTTATATACAACATTCAAATGGTAGAACACAATCAATCATAAATCCCTTAATAGGATCAATAAGGCAATTTAGGTCTTTTCTCAATAGTAGCCAGGACATTTCCAGCATTTTTATTTTCCAAATTCTCTGAAGTAATTTGAGGGGACAGATGACTCTGGTATAGTAGTTAAGGCATCAAATTAGAGACTTTGAGTTCTAGTCTTGCCTTCAGCATGAAGCCAACTGTGTGGCGTTGGGCCAAACACTTTCTCTCAGCCCTAAAAGCAGGAAGAGGGTTAAAAAAGTGGATAAGAAACCAGGATAAAAACCAGGAGAATATGAGTACTCCTCCTCCCTTAGGCACAAAGCTATTCCTTTTTATAGGTAGTCCTCCTCAATGAGTAACTGGGCGGAGTATATCATAGAACACAAAAAAATTAAAAGCAATTAAAATAGGTTGGTGTAGGTATGTGGGTGGGTGTATTATATATAGTAGAATTGTTCTCAAGGATAGTGACACAGTCAAGAAATGGGCCCTTAACACACAAAGGGGTAAGGTCTGGGCACACAACAAAGTCTTCACAGTTTTAGAAATTGTGCTGTGATAAGACAGGGTTTCTTTTCTTTTCTTTTGTTTAGGACATGAAGACTTTTACCTTCTTTTACCTATCAGCATACTTTTACCTTCTTTTACCTATCAGCATCTACAGCTGTTAACCAAATATTTGATAAAGAAAAGAAAATGGAAACTATGTTATTTATAAATTTGGAATCAATACAAACACTAACTCTATAGTATTGAGGGTTTTCTACAGAATAGAAGCTTTATGCCTCCTGAGGAACATGTTTCTTAGTAGAAGTAATTCAGGAGAGAGAGAGTTCACCTTCAGCTATTAGTACATGAAAGCTTCTTCATGTATGTAGAACTAGGCTACTGACATCATGATCAATTGCACAGCTGGCCACTCTCTCTATATGAACCTTTTCTTCTGTGATGCAGCCCTACATCTGCCAAACATCACCATCTGCTCACAACAGGATTCCCATTCACCATGTGTGTGTGTGCAGCAAATGTGAAATAAATTAAGGGTATAGCAAATGTGAAATAAATACAGTTAGCAGAATTGTGGCAAAATGGAAGCATAAATTTGCCGTAAGTATTTATTAGATACTATAAATCATACATATTTTGTATTTCCTTCCATTCAATTGTGTCCAATTCTGGAAGACTGCCTGAAATTTTCTTGGCAAGGTTTTTCAGAAGTGGTTAGCCATTGCATCCTTCCTATGGCTGAGAGAAGATGACTGGCCCAAGATCACCCAGCTGGTTTCATGTCCAAGCCAGGCTAGAACTCACTGTCTCCTGGTTTCTAGCCTCTACACCAAACTGGCTCCTCAGTCACCTTCAAATTACTGCTGACAGTATTTATTTATTTATCTATCTATCTATCTATCTATCTATCTATCTATCTATCTAAGTATTTATTAGATACCATAAATCATATATGGACTGTTAAATAAAAATAGATTAAAATGCCACCTCAAATATTCTCTTACTAACAAGAGTTTGGATAATGAAGCAGCAAATGATCAAATCCCTTCTTATTCATAAAGTTAGTGCATGATCATGAATCTTCTTGCATAGTCCCCAGAAGATGTTGACCAGGAGGATAAAATGGAAGAAGTCTGTATAGTCCACTCTGAATTCCTAGGAAGAAGACAGATTCTTAGGTAACAAATTCATTAAAAGAACTATGGACCTTTTGAATAATAGGGAACCATAACTGTCATTGATTAGGAATCAAAAAAATAATATTTAAACAGAACTTTTAGGGAGGGTTCCAGATTCACCAAATAATGTCTTGAAAATGTCTATGGACTTAATTTCCATAATATCATTGAGTCACCATAGTCAAAACAGGCCTGTGGTTCACCGAAAGCTTTTTCATGTAGCAGACTTCACAGAACAGATAGGAAAATTATTTTTATTAATTCCTGCTTTCTCCTGCAGCTTCTTCTGCCACTTTCCTAATGCTCTGGTTCTCGCCATTCTCTAGGGAAGAGGTGACAATTAATAGGATACTATTCTAAGGAATAGAAAACCACTGGGGGAAATCCATCTCCTTTTTTCCATTCAACTCAGTCAAACAGCCTTCCATGAATAGACAAAGACAGCTGGATTTTTAACAGCATTTTGATAAGCTTTTAACATTGCTTCCTTCTGATCTAATCCTAGAGGACTACCACACTGCCAAACTTACCACTTGCGAATAATTTCCTTTGCACTTTAAAGCCAATCAGTGGCTTCTCCACATTGTCCTCTCCATCTGCAAATTTGAAATGCTTTCAGCCCAATGATACTGCTATGAGGTTCTAGAATTTGCAGAGAACACCATCAGTCAAGCATTCAGCCAACAGCCGAAGACAGATAAGAGAGCCAGCCAATGCTCTTTCTTTCTGTATCAATCTAGACAATTGCTGAGTGTGCTACTCTTAAAAGTTTTTAGTACAGCAACAAACAGCTTTTCTACTTCATTCACAAAAAAGAAGAGCAAATATGTTTCTAGTGTTACATGCACATTCACACAATTTGTGCGTTTATCCACAAGCTGACATTCTTTTGAGTTCTGAAGAGCCCCCCAACAAATTCTGAAAATGTTGACAAGCATGGGTGTCAAACTTGCCCTATCATGTTGCCATAACGTGACGTTTCACAATGTTTTTCCCATTCACAGAGCTGGGGCGGGCGTAGCCTGCTCATGACACATCCAGCCCATGGGCCACCAGTTTGACACCCCTGTTGTACAGTATCAAGTTATGGTAGCACAGTGGTTAGAATGCAGTATTGCAAGCTAATTCTGCTGACTGCCAGCTGCCAGCAATTCAGCTGTTGGATAATCAACAGATCAATGTTGACTCAGCCTTCCATCCTTCCGAGGTTGGTAAAATAAGGACCCAGATTGTTGGGGTGAAATATGCTGACTGTAAATTGCTTAAAGAGGGCAGTTAAGCACTGTGAAGCAGTATATAAGTCTAAGTGCTATTGCTATTGCTATTGCTATTGCTATTGCTATCAAACTCTATTAAAATACATGCTAATAAAATTGAATGTAAGAGTTTTTCTTAGGAAGGGAACATACAAAGATGTGATGAATTGCCTGGAGATTAAGTTTCATCCATTTCTGAAGCAAGGGAGAGTAATGGGCTTTCTGAGGGTAGGAAAATGACAGAGATTTTGGAAATTGGTAGATTTGAAGACAACATATTTTGATTACTAAGAGCTCTGTAAACCAAGGAATAAAAATCAGGTGGATGAGTTTTCAATTTCTTTACAACATCTCCAAAGGAAAGAGATTATAAAATAAATTTAAAATATGGTAAATAAGAGTCACTTTCTCATAGTAAATGTGTTACAATATTAGAAAAAAGTACGCTAAAAGTCATTATCATATTAGGGCCTTGTAAGTCTGAAAATATTACTTAGCCTCTCTGTTAGCTACGGTAGATTATAATTCATCAGATAGGTGTTCATAGGTCATTTAAGGACAAACTTAGCAGTAGTCTTGGAGCTAGTTTATTTACCTGTTCAGAATTTGATTTATGAATAAGAAAATTGAAATAATGGTAGTACTCCTATCTATAGAGTCTCCAGTGAACAATTAAATAGGCTATAAAATCAAAACAAGCAATAACATTAATAATAAAAATGTACCTAGTAGGATGATTACTAATGGCTGAAAGCTCCTAGAATAGCACTGATTTAACTTTTGTCCAGAAAGCAAAGAGGTTTGAGGGTACCCATACTTCCATGGGAAAGGTCTTCCAAAGAATAGGTTGCTATCAAGAAGATCTGTCACCAGATCCACACTCCATGTATCTCACAAGTAGAGGTCACCTTAACAAGCTCTTTCAAGTTGTCCATAATGAAAAGGCAAATTCTATTTTGGGAAGATACTATCTGATTGAATATGTATGCTTTTTTCACATTACCATGTTATGCAACTTATATATAATTGCATATTGCCACTTTCTAAAAGTAGACTATGAATTACATTTCTTTTTTATTCCCCAACTTTCCCCCAAGAAGCTCTAAGTAGTATATCTAGGTTTCTCCCACAGTGCTTCGGTTGCCTTAAAACAGCATTTCCCTGTCCCCAGATAAAATGTTACTAGCACAGAGATATATCCACATTGCTTACAGGTAAAAGAATCCCATTACAATATCATGTGATCAGCAGAACCTCATCTCACTCCACTACTGGGACTGTGCCTTTTATAAAACAGGAAAGTAGTGCATGAACGTAGCTTTGTGAAATATGCTGCAATAATAGCACCCGTTAAAAGAGTCTATCTTACTTTTAAGGTCACTGAAACAAGGACAGAGTGTAAACATTAGAAAAGGAAAGTTCCACGCTCTGGTAAAAGTCAGGAGATTAAAGTAAAAGGCTTCATTTCAGTTCTCGGTTGATTTTATTTGTCAAGCATATTGGGTACAATCTAATTTTTCGTCTTGGGGTGTCGTATTTTCTATGTTGGAGAAACAGTATGACTCATATCTTGGCCTCTTTAATTAAATAGAATACAACCAGGATAGTGCAATACATTTATCTAGACTAATGACAGACAGGACAACAGGGGTGGTATTTTTAAAAATATGATGCTATCCTAGTAGCAGGAATATTTCAACAACTGGCATACTGAGCCAGATGTACAGAGGAAAATACAAGATGCTATCTTTTAAGTGCCAGATCAACTTCTGCAGGATTTGTCCTGGTGTATTAAGGACCTTGGGTTTTTTGACATTCAGTTAATAGGCAGGTTCCTCTCACTTGATTTCCACAACACAACATTAACATTCTGTTTCCCACAGCATTTCAAAATGTTTCTCTTTCCCCTTCCACAGTTCCTTCTTAAAACGTGGATAGCCTTTGAAACAAAAGAGGGGACTAATGAAATCTTCACTTATTCAAAGGTAAACCCCTTCCTATTATCAGTGATGCTTATTCCCAGGCAAGTGGGAAATAGGCTATTGCTAGATGATATCTGGTTTCTGAATCAGGATTCAGAAGCTTTTCAGCAGAAGAGTCCATTTAGAAGACACAGTGTAGCAATTCCAACTTTTTATTATTAATGCTTTGTCTTTGCCTTTATTTTTGTTTTTGTTTTTGTTTTGTGAAAAAAAGTCAACTTCCACTGAATGCTAAGAAAACCCATTCTAGCATTAAGAGCAATACAACCAAGGAAACAATTACACAGAAAGTCAGTGAGCTCTCCTTCACTGAATGTCTACAAACCGTCTCTACTGGGATGCCATAAGAAAAGGGAACCAAACTATTCTCACACATTGTAACTAGATCCCAGTTCAGGAGACTGGACCCAATAACTGAAACATACATTTTTAGTTCTATGATTCTTTGAAAGAAGTTGTGGGTAAATTCTGTTTATGGCATTTAGACCTCACACAAAACAATCCACAAATGAAGAATGCCAATTGCACACTAAACATCTTTTCACAACCTATCCCTGAACTTAATTCTGTAATAGAACTCTACCCAGGAATTTTGCTAGTAGTCATTCTCTTGTCTACGGTCAGGACATAAAACCAGTCATAGTGTTATCTGAGCTTGGTTGCTTAGTTCCAGACATTACATTACCCAATACTCAATTAGGTAACATCATCATATAAGTAAATGTTGGGTCGCAAGGACTCTACAGTCCAACCCTGCTCTACATATATTCTCTTCTATAAAAGATGCTTCCCAATCCATAATAATACAATACTACTGCATTGGTTTTGTAGCATGGAGGAAATAAAATCATTGTAACTCTTTAAGTAACATTGCCAGTCTGTTTAAGCATTTGTTTGCTTTGCAGTTGCACAGCCCCTATACCTCTACTTCTGGCCATAATTTGCAGGGGAAAGAAGAAGAAAGGAAAAAGAAGCCAATGCCAAACCAAAGATGAGAATAACAGAAGACACCTAAAACCCAGAGTTCATGGGATTATTATTATTTTTTTACTTGCTGAATTCATCAGAATGTGACTTTCCCCTTACTTTTATGCAATGAATATTTCTTATGAATGTTTCCTTTGTGAAGTCATGTGAGATTGATGGGAATGGCACAGAAAATCAGTTTTCCAGAATCTAAGTTTCACTGCGTGGGACTATATCCTGGAGAAAAATTTACAGTTGCTTGAGACTGCAAAAATGAACTGCTTACGACGTTGCCCTCAAACTATCTTTAGCTACAGAAACAGAGGCCTTCCTTTGCAATTGGTATGTTGGCAATTGGCAAAATGTTTAACTGCTATGTGAAAAAAAGATATACTAAACCAATATAATCAATATGTAGAATAGAAAACAACCCATTTTTTATCTCTTAACCCCTATAAAAACTACAATGTGCTGTTTTTCCATAATATGTATACATAGTACATTGTAGCATTTGACTAGTCCAGTGGTAGGCAAACTTGGCTCTTTCACACCCTGTGGACTTCAACTCCCAGAATTCCTAAGACA
>JANHZT010002226.1:167981-180471 GCA_032468215.1 Stegonotus admiraltiensis | reverse complement strand
CATTTTTTCTACAACCTCTTCAGCCAAAGAGTAAAAATGCTTTTAAAAGCCTCTGATGATCAGGCAATTCAGCTGGGATCATCAGAGCCTTTTAAAAGCATTTTTTCTACAATTAGATTACAATATTGTAATTTTCTACAATTAGATTACAATATTGGGAGTCTGGGTTAAGCAACCCATGAAAATAACCTAGCACAACATTCTTTCTTGCTTGTTACAATATCTGAAGTGGTTATATTACTCAGAAGCCTGAATCCCAGTGATATCAGTAGACAGGTAGTCCCACAACTTACAACCACAGTTGGGCCCAAAATTTATGTTGTTAAGTGAGAAATTTTTTAATTGGGTTTTGCCCCATTTCACAACCTTTCTTGCCACATTTGTTAAATGAATCAGTGCAGTTGTTAAATTAGTAACATGGTTGTTAAGTGAATCTGGCTTCTTGAGACCTGTCAGAAGGTCTCAAAAGGAGATCACATGACTCTGGGACACTGCCACAGTCATAAATGTGAGCCACTTGTCAAGCATCCAAATGGAAATAGTGTGACCATGGGGGATGCTACAATGGTTATAAGTGTGGAAAATGATCGTAAGTTCCTTTTTTCAGTGCCATTGTAGCTTCAGTCATTAAATGAACTGTTGTAAGTTGAGAACTATCTGTAGTGACCTAGGAAGGCTTCAAAAACCACTCCAAGTGCAAAAGATGACTGGAAGTGCAGCATCTGTCTCTGTGATTGGCAGACAGTATAGATTCTTTGAGAGGCAGTTTGGTAGAGTAGTTGAGGCATCAGACTAAGAACCAGAAGACCATGAATTCTAGTCCTGCCTTAGTTCTAGTCCTGGTCACAAAGCCATCTGGGGAAGCTATGGCAAATCACTTCTGAAAAATCTTGCCAAGAAAATGGAGAGATTTTGTTGTGGCCCACCAGCGGCCAGCAGAGCTGGCAGCAGAGTTGGAAAGTAAGGAGGTTGGGTAGGAACTTGGGCCAGTCCTGGGGGCTGGGGAAAGCTTGGACGAGGGCTCTGCATCGGAGGCAGAGAGGGAGATAGATAGCAGCGAGGCAGAGGAGCAGCTGAAGCCCATTCCCAGTGTGACCATGCACAGAGCTGCCAGAAGACAAGAACAATTAAGAAAGCAGGGTCGATTTGGGAGTAAGGCCACACCTTGGAGATAATTGGC
This sequence comes from Stegonotus admiraltiensis, assembly GCA_032468215.1. NCBI lineage: Eukaryota > Metazoa > Chordata > Lepidosauria > Squamata > Colubridae > Stegonotus > Stegonotus admiraltiensis. The sequence continues at coordinate 179,291 of JANHZT010002226.1, read as the reverse complement.
CCCTCCCATAGGAAATAAAAGAGGAGCAAACAGGGAATGGGCTTTTGCAGGAAACAATTAGTTCATTCCGTGATTCTGAGAGACTCTGTTCCAAGTTTTGCCTTGTACTGCGGTTGGAAACAATTTACATGGAAGCTTGCCAAATGAGATAAGGTGTGTTGAGAAATATTCCTTTGAAAAACTGTTTGGACAAGCCTTGCTGATTGTGAATGAATGTAATTCACAGTCGTGTAAATAGAAGAGGTTTTGCCAGTAATTCCTGCCTCCTGCTTGTTAAGGGAGCCTAGGTCAGACCAGATTTTCCAGACAGTCTTTGAGAATCATACATGATTGGATGGAATCAATCAAATCATTTGGTTTGTCCATACATTACCATATGCAATGAAATCTGGTTTTTGCCATCTATCCCGTACATCTTAACCTGAAGCTCAAATCAATCATCTTAAAATGTTCAAATTTTTAGTGGGAGAGAGTTAAAAAAAGGAAGGGGAGTCCAATTTTCTTACAACTGTTGGTTGTCTTTTCTTGCAACTGTTGGTACAAAAAGGTGTACCTGTATAGATCAATTTTTCATTACTGTTGGGCTACTTGATGATATGTGGCTGAGAAGTAGAAAGCAAAAAATATCAAAAGGCACAGTTTAAAAACAACTGTCTGTCTTGTGAGCTAATGCTGGACTGTGCATAGACTGGGACGTTATAGAGGAACAGGATTTTGGTATGTACAGTATATGTTTGATAGGTGGATAATAGGCACCAGAATTGGATTGCAACAGGCTGGTGAACCTCTAGAAGGCGGTATAAACATAAAAATTTCTGCATCTCCTTGCCACCATCTTGTGATTTTCTGGAATTCTGCAGTCCAGATCCGATAGCTCTAACAGATACATTTTAACAGGCCTGAGAAAGAATTTTTTTGGTGATATACTTGAACCAGACTGCTGTTTTTCCTGGAGAAAATCCCCAAGCGATGAAGCAGCAGATGATCGATAGAATCTAAAGCTGCCTGGTTATATCGAGGGAAGCCATCTTGGCTGCCATCCTAGCATCATTTGCAAAGGCTGGTCAGCTGTCACATTTCATTTTTGGTTTTGTTTTGACAGTTGTTGGAAACATAATACCCAACCTCCCCCCCCCAAAACTCTGCAGTGTCCTGGAGAGGAGTCACTATGGATAGATAGGTTTTGCTCTTTCTACTCTTTCAGCTCTTGGTTTGGTAATTCATGCTCTGTGGATAATGAGAGTTGAAAGCAGGAACAAAGAGAGACTGAATGCCCAGGGAACCCCCATTTTGCAAAACAGCTTGAGGCTCCCATCTGTGCAGGTTGATGGAAGAGAGGTTTAACTTGACATTAATCTTCCCTTCCACAAGAATGGCAGATCAGAAGAGAGCATTTTTGTCTCAAATAAATCTAGGGCTGGGGTTAATCTGACCATGTTCTTACCCCTTTGATGCTTGGAATTTTGCGCATGCCTAATCCAGGGATGCTTGCACAGTGTGGTAAAGTAAGTCACAATGGTAGCCTCAACAGTGTCAGCGTTCCAGAAAACTTTGCAGAAAGCTTTGGAAGCCATATTAGCCTTGGAAGCTTCCACGCTGCCTAACAGTGAACACCTGCTTTTTATGTCTGTCATATAAATGGCAGACAACAAAAAGCAAAAAAGAACCTCAATTGTGTGTTCCACAATCAAATAGAACCTCAATTGTGTGTTCCACAATCAGACCATCATTGATATTATGTTGATTTCTTTTTCTTTCTTTCTTTCTTCTTTTTTGCCATGCCCTGTGGATACCCTTGGCCTAATCCAGTTCTACCCTTTTAAGCGTATAATATGAACCTAACTGCTTTATCTACTGAGTACACATGTATATGTATGTATGTGCAATTGCTAATTTTTTTGACAATGCAGTTTCATCTTGATGAACCTATAGCTTGGATCTCTTGCTGTATGAATGAACTCTGCAAGAGCTTTAATTTCTTCAGCATAAATTCAGGACTTGTTCTTTGAACTAGAGTGATTTTAAACATTAGCCGTCTCCACAAAGTGAAGTGAAAAACTTCACTGGAAAGCCTTCCAACTATATAATTCCTCAATAATCTTCAGGATATGTGTCACATAAATCTGTTGCTGGGCTCAGCTATTTTACTTCTTATTTTGTGTAGGTGTCTGGGTTATAATCTATTTTGGATTTGACTTATCTTCTTTGGCCTGTATAGAACTAATCCTGGAAACCTAAGACCTAGTATTTATTGCTTGTTTCTTCCTATAGAATCTGCTACTCTTCTAGGCTGCTGACCATATTGGATATTATGCTTCACTTTTCAGAGCCTCATCTTCAAGCCTTAATTCTGAAATCAACCCCTGTTTTAGTAACTTAACCTGCTAAAAACTATGCATGTATTGATTAAAACAAGGCCCTACAGTATGTCTGTTCCATAAAGACAGGAGGGAGAAAAGATATTGGAAGCAAAGAAAGATTAATTAGTGTATGTGTAACAAGCACAATATCATTCTGGTTTTTTTGTTATTCAGTTGCTTTCAGTTCTACAACCTTGAGTTCTGCAACCTGGAATCCCATCTAGTTTAGTAGCTGTTCTCATGAGCTGTAATGATCAAATATCCCAGATGTATTTAATGGCAGTATATTGCCCTTCTTGCAAGAATGAAACATTTCTGATTATTCATCCTGACTTATTTGTGGTGGACAATTTGAGTGCATCTATTTCCATCAAAATGTGATCAGAGGAAAAAGTCATCATGATTATTTCAGTAATTCCCATCCCCATGTAGCAGTGCACATTGTATCTAGTCCTATTCCATTATTTTTTTTTAGCTCTAAGAAAGTAATTTCTGACAGTCACTTTACTTCACTGGGGAGGCACAACTGAGACCATTAGAAGCAATGCTTAAGCCAATGCCAGCTTTAATTTGCTTCATCTGACATTCTAGACATTAAAAATATACAGCAGAGGAGAAAGGGGACAACGCAAGGAAACCAGAAGGGTGAATCGTTCTAGAAGCTAAACAATTCCATTCCCTTAACTATTCACGTAGAAAGATAGTTTAAAATGTTGTCCCATTCATGGAAGTACCACATGCAAATGTATATAAATTGTGTACCAAGATAAATGCAATAAATGTATACAAATGTATAGAAATGTTCTTGCTGATTTTTTTTTCTGCTGCATTTGTGCATGACGTATCAAACACAACCTGTGCTCAGTGCGATGAGAAATCTGCCAAAAGCCTTATTCCCCCAAAGCTCTTCATTTCTACAAGCAGGAAGACTTCATCAACTCTATAGGTGCTTCATATTTATCTTCTCCTCTACCCCCAGAAGGCACAAGCGGCACGCAAAGCAGAAAAGGCAAGGGGAAGTCACTCGAGCTTATCCTTTAATATTTCTCTGATTTATGGATAACGTCTCTATGGAATTCATCCTTTTAAAAAAACACTTTGCAGATCACCTCCCAGCCTAAAAATAAAATCCAAAGCTCTATTATTTTTGATCAAACAATGGAAATGTAATTTTCCTTCAGAATCCTGGTAAGAATCGTTTGATCTAAATGGAAATGTAATGCTGCTTCCACCACCTAAGGAGTCAAACTCATGATTAATTAGATTGCTGCTCCATCTACTCTTCTTTGAAAACAGGATGAATCATACAGAGACTGCCCCAAGAACAAATTACAGGATACCTACTTTTAGCTTTTGATTCACCACACTTAAATCTTGGTGGCAGACAGGTACCAAAAAGAACCCACCCTCGTTGTTGGCAGATGAAGCATCTAATGAAGTCATTGACACAAAGGGTTGCATTCTGCTGCCCTTCCAAAGCCTATCTCCTTGATGGCGAACCTATGGCCCACGTGCCAGAGGTGGCACGCAGCACCCTCTCTGTGGGCAGGTGAGCTGTTGCCCCACTTCAGCTCCACCATACATGTGCGCGTGCCTCCCACTGGCCAGCTGGTCTTCAGGTCTCTGCGCATGCACTGGGGGTGGGGTGTGTATGGTGGAGCCGCACATGCAGGGGCATGTGTGCATGAGTGGGGCATGGGGTGCATGCAAGGGGCTGCGTGTGCATGTGCGGGGGTGGGACATGTGCAGGGTGGCTACACATGCATGTGCGGGTGCAGAACACATGCAGGGGGCACAGGTATATGCAGGGGGTGGGGCGCATGCAGGGGGCAGGCATGCATGCACAGGGGCAGGGTGCATGTGTGGGGGCTGCACACACATTGCATTTTGGGGGATCGGGCAAGCATGCGCGTATTCATGCACATGCACGATTTGGGCACTCGGTCAGAAAAAGGTTAGCCATCACTGCCCTATACATACATTCTAAAATTGTAGAGGTAGACTGTGGCTATTCCTATAGTTCTTATATTAAAATAAATTAAATGCTATTGCAACTATACAGTATGTGGCTGCAGATCTTTGCAAACCATCTCTTTATGATCAGGAGTCAAAACTTTACAATGTTCATGAATACATAGAGATCTATAACTGTATTTTGATCACATTCAGGTAGTTTTTCATTCTAGATTTTTTTTTCAAGGAATTTAGAGTAAAAGGAACCAAGCTAGTACATATTTTCAATTGGACAAACCCCCCCTCCCAAAGAAGTTAAGTCTAGTGCAAACTTTTGTTTTTTAAAAAAAATTAACATATACTCCAGTTAATAGTTCGCAAGTAGAGCACTGACTAACATGCACTTAAAATTGCCTTTAGCATATGCAGCTGAGGAATTAATTTTACTGATTAAGAGATTAATTATTTAAGCCATTGTGGTAATTGCTGTGTAGTTTTGTAGAGGGAGATAATGATGAGAAATATTTAGCCAGATTTGTTTCCCTTTGATATTTTCTCATGCCAATATTACAGAGCTGAATTGTTTAAAGTAGCTGGTAGGAGTGATCCAGAGTTTAATAACTGTTTATGCATACCCAACACAATTTGGCATTTTCTTTTGGCCAGACATTATGGTGTGACAGTACTAAATGCCACAGTGTGACATTGTTTAAAAATAAATATCAATGCTAAATAAAGCTGCTGTTTTTATTTAAAGCACTGGGATCCAAAGCAAGAAGAAATAAATCCTTGTTAGAAAAAGTTGTCACAGCCTTCCCTACAACAGAGAAACACCTGAACCCAGGTGGCTAAGGAGCCTCTACAACAGATATAAAAGAATTTGCATAACACGGAACAGAGCAGGATCCTCTTTCCAAGTTATCATCCAACTTTTTGTTGGTTCAGATTCTTTGTTTAGTTAGTTTAGTTTACTTTGTTGTCATTGCACCTCATACAACGGAATTAAATGCCATCTTCAGTGTACATTATAACTGTAAAAATATAACACAAACACACATCCTTCACATTCTATACAATTGAATTGAAAACCCAATATTGCATTAATATTGCACTATACAGTAGAATTCAATATAGTTACTGCCCTGGGATAGAAGCTGATTTTCAGCCTATTTGTTCTTGTTTTTATTATCCTGTACCGTACTTGTGTACTTGCAATTTGGGACACCCACAGCCACACATTTCTGGATGTCAATGTTTCTTATAAATAATGGACAGCACTAAGCACAAATCATGATAACACATAACAATCTAGTTGGTTGTTTCCTATTTTTTGTGTCTCCCCCACCCCCAATCTTTTCTATACCTAGGAGGCAAGGGCTACATATTTATTTATTCAGGTTTGTTGTAGCCATTCAACTCCAATATTCAGCCCAAAAGGCTAAGCAGTACAAGCAGTTCTTGCATTGATAAAGTGAGGAAACATAATAAATCCTAGCAGATCTATATTATTGCATTAGAGATAGAAAGAAAAGGAAGTGGGAACGGAAGTGGAAAAATTTCAAACTCATTTACTAAGCCTCACAAATTGCACCCCATCTGCCTCATGCCTCCATGGACTGTAGTTTTTTCTGATTTCAAGAAAAATGATCACTGTACATGGGCAGAAGCCATTCTCCTCTTGAAGTGAAGAGAGGCAGTTTCTGCAGTCTGACTTCAAAGTGGAGTGCTGCTCCACCTACTGATGCCACTTGGAATGGAAAATATTATTTATTTGACTTTTATCCCACCTTTACAATGTTTTGATCAATTCAAGGCACCATGCATTTCTAATGTTCCTGCTTCCTGTTTTCTCATAACAACGTCTGTGAGGTTAGTTGGACCGTGAGACAATAATACAAAGTTTGTGTGTAAGGCTGGATTTGATCTCACATTCCTCTGATTTTCAACCCAGCACCTTAATTGCTCCACCAAACTGGCTCCCTCTTTGTTAATCTTCAGATCTATAGTGAAGTACGTCTTTGAAGAAATATTGGGATAATGGCTGTGATTCAGAAGAATAAATGTACAATAAAATATACAGCATTATATTATACAAATGTGTGAGTGAATGGGATGAGATCAAAACAATCAAATAAGATCACTGATGTTTACGTAATAATCATAAATGAGTGATTATTGACTCACACATGCTGCATGATAAACAAACATAATCTTATCTGCCATGCCATTCTTGATTAGTTTCTTAATATATAATCCTACCTTTCTATTAAAAATGTTAGTGGGACCAACAATTTAAAATAATATACACAGAGAAATATGAAGTGCAAAAAATCCTTAAAATTAAAAAAAGATAAGTTAAAAATAATAAAATCATCGCTTGATAAAAGCCATATGTTTAAGAAAAAGATTCTCCCTCCCTCCCTCCTCCTCCTCCCCCTCTCTCTGATCTATCCCTTCTATCTCTTCTCACCCCGTGTGTAATATATGTTTTCCTCAATTTGAGTTTCTGCACAGCTACCATGTATGGTTGATTGGTCAGAACCTACCTATGTGGGTAGTACTTTCTATGGAATCTCCCATCTGGACTACCCTATGCAGATGTTCATATATATAATGCCAGCTACCTGGTTATGCTGTTCAGTGTATGCTCTTCTTGTCTGTGTCTTACATCCTGCCACTATCTGTTGGAGTGTTTCTGAGACCTCGCTGTATAGTCTGCACTTCAGGTACAAGTTCTTGTTTTGCCATGGCACCTCTGCTGCTTGATCTTCCTCCCATATCTGCCGTGCTTCAGGCCTTTCTCAGCAGTTTATCTTTGGGTGTTACCTTATTGATGTGCTACTGGATTCTGGGCTCTTGGAAACTCACTAGACTTTTCCTACCTTCTTTCTGACTGGTCTAAAATCTGAATATTGGGATGGAAACCTCCATACATTATGAAGATCTTCTAGGTCTTCACTTCAGCAGCCTCCATGTCCCTATTTGATCAGCTTACTATACTAACAGAGTATCTAATGGTTGGCAGAGCATACAGATTGATGGCATGTATCTTGTTCTTTCCATTAAGAAGGCTCATCTTATCTTTTGTTGACACTTAAGAGTTCTATCTTCTTTGCTTCCTCATCATTCCTATGTGACTATGTGTAGAATATCAAGGTCCACAATTCAGTTTTAACTACCTTCCCACATTTTACAACCATCCAGCCACACTTCTCCAGTCCAAATGACATCCAAATGTCCTCACTGTAGATTCATGTAGGTAGATCAATGAATCAATGTCACCCATGCAGAGGGCATGGTTGATGGTAGTTCTACTTTTGAACTTTATTAATATCCAGTCCTTGTGGTTATCTATCTGAGAGAGTTCAAGGCTTTGCAGAACAGCAGTGAAGACAGTTCATCTCCGTGGTATGTAGCGCACTCGATGGCCACTTTTGTGAGCTGATTTGACTTGACTTCTGATGTTGTCTTCCATAATCCCACCGAGTTCTTAGAGAAGGTCCTTAGTGTCCTCTTGACTTTTCATAGCACCAAGCAATCACAGATCTGTGTATATGGCATTGAGTTAAGATCTTGAGTCTTGACCAACTGCTCTAGCTATGAACAACTGGTATTTTGAATCTCTGGTGTTATTTCCAATGTCTTACTGAGTTGTTTCATGTACTGGCCCATTTGCCCTTATAGCTTGGCAGCTACGATGCTTGATAGACTTTCCATATTGTGGAGAAGCAAGCTATTGGCCAGTCATTGGATGATGCTGTTCCTTTGTGGGAGGCTTTCATGGTTAGCACTGCCCTTCCTTGTGCTAGCCAATCTGGGTGGGAAACTACTGCTAATAGCTGGTTTACCTGTGCTCTTAGGTGTTCATGCACTGCTGTTAGTTTCTTTAGCCAGTAGGTGTAGATCAGGTCAGGGCCAGGTGCTGTCCAGCTCTTAAGATTCTTTGCCTGCTGTTAGATGTCTGCTGTTGTGATGGTGATTAATTTTAGGAGATTGCTGTTCTCAGCTCTGGGGTCCTGCAGCTACTTTACACTTGTGTTATGTGAAAGTCTCTCTACTGCATATCTTTTGGATGAGCTTTGGGAGCAGAGCTGCTTCCAGAAGAGCCTCTGCTGCAGATTTTAAAATGCAAACAAGTTCAGTATGAGTCTTGCTGTAGCAAGGATTTTAATGACTAACACTTTAAATCAGCATTTCCCCATCTCAGCAACTTTAAGAAGTATGCATTTCAACTCCCAGAATTCCTCAGTTGGACTCCACACATCTTAAAACTCCTGAGACTGAGAAACACCGCTTTAAATTGGGCCTGAAAAGAAGTTGACACACTGCAGATCATAACACAAAATTCAGTGGGTTTTGTTCCAATTGTAAATTGCAGACACTTGTTAACGGTAACTTGGTGTAGAGCTTAGTGCAGTAGTGCTAAACAAATGCAAGAGGATAAACACTTTTGGGGTTAGAGTGGGCTAGGTGCCAAGTCAGTCTGGCTTCTTATTTTAAACAGAGAAGGAAGTCAGGAGAAATGCAGTGTTCTACAAAGTAAATGACCCTCATATACAAACATAAACCCAATAAATTAGTAGGGAGAAGGAAATAGATTATAGTTGTACATACATATTCAGGATTACTTTCAAGACCATTTAAAGCATTTGCTTCTATACTTTGGAACCAGGTTTGGAAAACCAAATAACTGTTGCCCAGGGGTGTGTTCTACTTACCTTTACTACCTGTTCACATCATGCCTGCACTCACGATCACTTCTGATGATGTCCGGGTCAGTGGGCGGAGCCTCCCATCATTTTTACTACCGGTTCTTGCAAACCAATCCAAACTGATTACCTCACTATCCATGAAAAATGAATTTGGAGGTACACTATATTGTGAATATTGAGAGCAGTAGATCAATAAATATTTGAACATTTACCAGTATTTCCAGGGAGAACATTAGGTCAGAATATCTCAGCGAGAAAACAAAATATTTTATTTATTTTTCACAGTTTGAAGTGCCCATCAACCTCACAGAGGGAGGTCATCAAGGTGCATAAATTATGTTCAACATCCTTAGTATCTCACTATCCTGATCAAGGAGAGGAAAAGAATGTAAAATTCATTTCTCAAAGTAGTTTTCTTGAGCATCATAATCAGCATTTGAGAATAAGTATTGAATCCCAGTGGCATTTGGGGATAGATGAATCCAACTTTTTTATTGTTAAGTTGCAATACTGAACTGTTGTGAAGCACAGAGAGAGTCCATTGTCTACAAATGGTAACTATTAGTACAGGGGAGAAGAACATTTGTCGTGGATTTAGAACAGCCTCTACTCCAGCTGGACTGCAAGAAGTGTACAAGAGCTTCATATGTATCATAAAGCACACAAGAATCTTGTTAAGGCAGGGCTAATAATGATGATGCTTTAGTTCAAACTTTTGGTTCAGTTCAATAGGCAGTTCAAACCAAATCATCCTTTCAAACCAAAATGCCAGATTAATATGACCCATCAAATAAAATCAGACACTTTCAGATTAATTTAGTGATTCAGTGAGCTTTTGTGTGTGTGAATGCAATGATTCTATTCCACAATTCCTACTGATAATTTGAACGGATTAAATTCATTGAATAAAATTGTGAATTCAAATTGAGTCAGTGATCCAAAACAATTTGAATTGGATCTTGAATGATTGTATTCTTTTTTGCAATTCCAAATTTTGCTTATGCCTCTCTAATTTGGAGAGCAGTCTTAATTAATGGCTAAAGATTTGTGCAATTGTGTCTCCTCTGCTGTATGCTAAATTCTATTGCTCTCTGCTATTAGGCGATTAATAGCAGAGAACAAGGAAATTAAACATACAGTAATTATTTAAAAGGCCATTATTTTAGATGGGTGGCATTTGTGGACAGCACTGTGTGGGATTGAGATTATAGAGGAAGTGAGATCCATATAAACAGATGTGAATGTGATACTATTGTACACTTGTACTTTTTTGTGTGTGTGCCATTTTTATTCATGTACCACACCCAGAATTGTTGGGAATTGAACATTGTAAAAGATTAATAAATAGACTGAAAAAAGTTAGCTTTTGTGGAATAAAATACATTGCACCTACATAATTCAGTGCTGAATAAATATTATACTTTTATTCAATATATAGAACTTCATAGCCAGAAAAAGTAATATGAAATAGCAGTAGAATAGTATGAACATAAAGAGGGTTCCTCCCCTTCCTTGTAGATTATGACCTTTCATGATCAATTCATCCCCACTTTGGAAGGCTGTAGACTAAATAAATTAATCTTCTGTTATTAGCATTGAAAATGTAGATTCCTTTATAAGATGAACATTTAAGGATCACTTTTGCAGGAAGGCATCTGACAGCTTGCATCCAGCCAAGTTTTCCTACCAGTTGTTCCTGTACCCACAGAGAAAACCCAACAAACTAGTCTTTCTGATATGAAACTGAGAGGAAAACAGGGTTTAACTCTTCAAAAAAAAATGTTCTTATAGGAAGAAAGAATGTGCTGGTATTAGAGGTGGAGTCTTAAATTTATAGACAAACTGGAAGAAGAATGGGATAGAACTGAATGGAGGTAATGGCCAACAACTAAAATGAAACACTTCTAAATATTGAAGATCTATATAACAATGAGGGCTGGTAAACTTGAGTTGGAATCAGAAGATTTTTTTCACACTGAGACCCTGTGGTTGGGGAGTGCCCTGAAATCTGTGAAGCAGAGCAGGGCATGTTCTGGAGAAGTTTCCTCCAAAGGCGGGGGAAAAAAAATAAGAATGTGCTTCCTATCTGCTCAACACAGATGGCCCTGGGGAGAGTCCAAGAGGATGGGGAAAATATTTTGCCAGCTGGAAAAAAAAGCTCCCGCCAACCTGATTTAGAGAGAGAAAATCACCATCAACAAGTCATAACATAACGCTGTATTAGGAAATAAGTAGGGTGTAAACAGAGTGGGGAGGGAGGGAGGGAGGGAGGGAGAGAGAGAGAT
>JANHZT010002226.1:78356-93910 GCA_032468215.1 Stegonotus admiraltiensis | reverse complement strand
GGAATGGGGATTTTGCAATATCCTTCCCCCAGGAGTGGGGAGGGAATGGGGATTTTGCAATATCCTTCCCCTGTCACGCCCACCGCAACATGCCTACCAAGCCAAAACACACCCACCAAGCCACGCTCACAGAACCGGTAGTAAAAAAAATTGGATTTCACCACTGCGCCACACTTATGAGAACTAATTACATGGTGACTGGATTGTATTTCCACTTCTCATTGAATTCAGTCACTTTTTCTGAGTGAATTTTACTTACTTTCAACCTTGAAACCATTTTTGAGGGAAGATTTTGTTTTACATTTAACTTGCACACCATATTTTTGTTTATAATAATACTAAATATGTTTATACTCTTTGAACATATTCTTTATATTCAGTGCTCTTCTACTTAATGTACTATGCTCCCACTCATAGCAATAAACAAATAAACAATTCACGACTGTTTCCTTTCTCTTAACTGTGGCAACTGCGCCTTTTGTTTCCATTTTTAAATAACAGCACAATCACATCCATATAGATTTTGGGTATAGTTTGCATCACTAGACCTTTGAAGTCTGGACTACAAGGACTGAAATAGTTTTCTTTCCTTTTCCTCTTTGCTTGAATTGTAAAAATGAGAATGATCAGTTCATGAATATACACTTATGCCACATCATTTTTAATTTTTTCTACTTTTCTCATCAACTGAACATTTTGAACATCCAAAACCGTATGCCAAATCTGATCTTACCTGCAATCTTTTAAGCTTTTACTTCCATGTCATGTTAATGTAGTGTGTGTGTATTAGAATTTTGTGGCATCACACCTGAAATGTGTTATATAAGAATCTTTCCCCATGATGGTGAACCTATGGCACGCGTGCCAGAAGTGGCATGCAGAGCCATCTCTCCCGGCATGTGAGCCATTGCCCATTTCTCTTCTGGGTTCCGGCTAGCTGATCTTCATGCATGCAGGACCGCTGGAAACTGGAAGAGCACAGGAAGATGATTTTCCTGTTTCCGGTGTGTGCATGTGCACTGCCCACCAGGTCTTCTGGTTTCTGGCACACATGCGTGCATGAAGACCAGCTGGTGCAGTGTGCATGCTTGCTCAAGAAACTAGAAGATCAGTTTCCCGGCACGTGCATCTGCACTGGGTGGCTGCTTGTCACTACGTTCTTGAATTTGTCAGCTGAGCTCCTATTCTAAGTTTTACAGTAGATGACTGTGGACGTCAGCCAGATTTCTATAGTAACACTGATAACTGACTAACCCGTGATTTATACTCTAATGCGCATGTCCACATTCCTTCACTTTACTTTCTCTTCTAACTTCTCTTGATCTCCTGCCAGGGTTCTCCCGGCAGGATGGGAAATCTGCCAAAATGTAATTAATTAGATAGTAAGGATTTATTTTCATTTTACAATAAAAGGTTTTATTAGAATATATTCTCGGGCTTTATTTTCTTTAAGTATGCATCAAAGAATAACCCACGGTCCATTCACCTCTGAATATGAGAAATTACCCCCAGGGGGGGGAACAGGGATTTATCTACACCCCGACACTGCTCTTCCGGTTTCTGACATGCATGTGCACGTGCATGTGCTCCCGTTTCAGCACTCGGTGCCAAAAAGGTTTGCCAACACTGATCTATACTGTTGACAAAAATAGTTGCCAGGACTTTCTGCTCAACAGCTCTTTAAAAGTTAACCTTGCATATTGGGGGAATGGAGCTTATCCTAAACCAGTGATGGGTTGCCCCCGGTTCGCACTGGTTCTATAGAACCAGTAGTAAAACCAGCGGGAGGCTCCTCCCACTGACCCTGACATCATCAAAACACTTCTATACATGCACAGAAGCTTCTGCGCTTGCGCAGAAGAGCATGCATGCACGAGCAAAGCAAGCACACGTGCACGGCCCCGTTACAAACCGGTAGTAAAGATAAGTAGAACCCATCCCTGTGCTAAACTAAGCCCTCTTCTGAGCAAACAAAATCCCTTACAGTTCTTAATTGATCCTAAACAGGTATACTGACTCTCTGGGGTCATAGACCATCATTGGACTGATAAGAAAGGATGGACACTTATGCCTTGTTCAGGCTTATAGAAAAGGAAAAATGCAGGGACTCTAAAATGGAGCGCAGTATTTCATATTTCTGGAATCCCACAAGGAGCCAAATTTGACTCACAGCCCAGTCTAAATTTATGAGAATGGGTTATCGCTGAATGTATCAGATGAAATAAAGATTTCATCCCCAGTTATTTCTCAGGCTCAACTTATCTGTCTAGAAGATCATGTGATAAAAGATAAAAGACTGATAATGTATAAGTTTTCCATATCATATGCTACAAAGAAGGACATATGCCATGAGAAAGTTCCAGGAGCCTTGTTGCAGCTGAGCAACAAGTATAACAAAGTAATAACCTCGTGCATAAAAACCATTCTGACATTTTGTGCACTAGGTAAAAAAAAAAAAATGGCAAATTTGTGAAAACTTGTATGCACATACCAAAGTCTAATTATCATTCATAGCTACACAAGAACAGTTAACATGGTCTACCTACATTTTCAAAGAGAAGATTGTTCAATATAAATAAGGCAGTGGTGGGCTTCAAATTTTTTTACTACTGGTTCTATGGGTGTGGCTTGGTGGGCATGGCATGGCTTGGTGGGCATGGCTTGGTGGGCATGGCAGGGGAAGGATACTGTAAAATCTCCATTCCCACCCCACTCCAGGGGAAGGATGCTGTAAATTCCCCATTTCCTCCCAATCAGCTGGGACTCGGGAGGCAGAGAATAGATGGGGGTGGGGCCAGTCAGAGGTGGTATTCACCAGTTCTCCGGACTACTCAAAATTTCCATTACCGGTTCTCCAGAACTGGTCAGAACCTGCTGAAACCCACCTCTGAAATAAGGACATTCCTATCCTATCAGTAATGAACTGAGAAATTTTAATTAAATACTGTTTAGCCATACTGGAAGCAATTTTCCAGACCAGAGAAGGGCAACATGTGGCCCTCCAGATATTGTCAGATTGTAATGTTTATGATTCCCTCAGTATAGCCATGCTATCTATACCTGAGGGTAGATGAAGTTCAATAACATTCTCCAGCCTTTTTCCAAATGTTCATGTAGGAGTATTAAGATCAAATCTCAAACCTCAGAAGTCCTTCTTAATATGGAATTTGTTGGATTAGAAGAGTGTTGCTCAGCCTTGACAACTTTAAGATGTGTACCTTCAACCCTCTGAATTTTCCAGCAAGCAACTTTTCAAGGTTGAGACTTGTCTAGAGATATGCCCTAAGCATTAGAAGAAGATTCTTCTCTTGTTGGTAAATAACCACAAGCAGGCACATTAATCTGCTGAGAAAAAAGACTTTTGTATCAAAACATCTAACTTCCTTTTGCTTTGATTTGAAATTCTGCTCAACTGCCAGTTCTTGACTCATTCATACAATTTGAGAGCTTGGTCGTTGATTACAGTAAGTAATATATAATAGAGCAAATAAGCCTATAATTTGACTAACATAATGCAGTATTTTAAGAAGTATGATATGCTAAACAAGGTGGTTTTTACATACATTGCAAATATGGCCAGGTAATTAGAATGGATTCGCCTTCAAATCATTCATACATTAATTCATGACAGCAGTCACAGCTCAATTGACTTGCAGAAACTAATTGATCTTAAACATCTGTGATCTAAACACCACAAAGCTTTTAAAAGCAGAGTTTCCCTAAGGAATCAAATCTCACATTACTCACATCCCAACTAAGGGGAATAGTTCAAAATCTTCACTTTAAAATTGTCTTTCCCACCCTGGTGTCCTGCAAATGTGTGGTGCTATAATTCCTTTCCGGCTGGGATACTTTGACTATCTACACTTGGATCTCTGTTGGTTTGCAAAGAACATTGGTATTTTCATTTAAACAGTACTTTTTGAATGTATAATACCCTGCAGAGTTTTTTAGGAAAACTCTGTAAACTAAAATAAACACAGAGATTAACTAATGTGGTTTAGCAGGGATGTGTTTCTGTAATTTTGCCTCTGGCAGCAACTTATCTTATATTAGCCCTCTATTAATTCCTGGTTCCTATGATCATGACTTTCCTGCAGTGGAAAATTTGGCAGTTGCAATTTGAGAGGCCCCAGCAGTGATTCTAGAGAAGGCTACCTTTAACTACCATGTTTAATTCACCTTTGCTACCGTTTCCCCTTCCACTTTCTTGTTCACTAATTTCCTTTAGCCACTTTTCCCCATTCATCCAAACCTCCCCATCGTCTTCTCCCATCAACTTGTTACATAGCATTTTTTTTAAAGGAAATATATATGGCAGGACATGAAACAAATCCTGATTATTTCTTGCATGCATGTAATAAGGATGAAGTGGCAAGAAGGTGCATTGCTCTGATTGGCTGTACATTCAGTGCAACAACTTCTGAATGGCCAGAAGAATTAGAAATTTGTATAAATTGATGGCTGCAGAAGCCATCTTATTAAACTAGTTGGCACAGATAATTTCTGGAAAAATGATCATCTGATCATTTTTAGAAGGGGAACTACCTACCTTTATTTTTCATTTTTTAGCCCAGCTGATAGGCACGGCAGAGTGGATTGCTGTGCCTCAGCTGGGCAGAAATCTAATGTCCTTGCACGGAGTGCAAGTTTGACGCGCATGTGAGTGAAACGAGTATCCATGCAGCAATTGCACGTAAAGCATGTGCGCGAAGAGAACCAGTGGTAACACCGGTTGGAACCCACCACTGAGTATTAATGCCACTTTACAAACCCTAGAGAGGCCACACCTGGAATACTACAACCAATTTTTGTCACCATACTACAAAAAATGTTGAGACTTTGGAAAAAGTGCAAAAAAGAGCAACTAAGATGATTAAAGGCTTGGAGACTAAAACATATGAAGAATAGGTACAGGATTTGGGTTTGGCTAGTCTAGAGAAAAGAAGGACTAGGGGGACATGATATCAGTACTCCAGTATTTGAGAGGTTGCCACAAAGAGGAGGGGGTCAATATTTTCCAAAGCACCAGAGACCAGTACAAGAAACAATGGATGGAAACTAATCAAGAGGAGAAGCAACCTGAAATTAAGAAGAAACTTCCTAACAGTAAGGATAATTAACCATTAGAACAGCTTGCCATCAGAAGTTCTTTTCCTTTCCTAATTTCCCTAATATTTGCTTTTGTATTCTCTTTGTATGTTATATTATAAACTAATAAAAACTATGGATTAAAAACGTTGTGGGTGCTTCATCACTGGAGGTTTTTAAGATGAGACTGGACAGTCACTTGTCTGAAATGATATAGGGTCTCTTGCTTGAGCAGGGGCTTGGACTAGAAGACCTCCAAGGTCCCTTCCAACTCTGTTCTGATTGATTTTTTTTCTAGACTGCAAGGCTCTTCATCAATCTCAGCCCAGATCTAAAAACAAAAATATGTAACTAAATTTGCCCATAAAGCCATGGTCCATGGTCAAACTGATCTCACTGCTCTTCCAAACTGAAAGGACACAGCCTATGCTCCAGTTTAGATTCATTCTTTTTGGGGGAAAATGATATAGTTGACTGTTTACTTTTTTTAAAAAAATATTGAACTCTTGCAGCATTGAGAAGGGCTTTTGCTTTTAGCAGTGATTGAATGCTATTATAGATACCGTGTTTTCCCGAAAATAAGACTCTGTCTTACATTTTTTTGAACACTGAAATAAGCGCTTGGCCTTATTGCTATGTGCTCAAAAGCCTGATTGGGCTTATTATCAGGGGATGTCTTATTTAGGGGGAAACAAAATAAGTTATTGTATAAATTTTCACCACTGTGTAAGTTCCCAGTCTTTTTCCAAAATTCCAGACAGGCTTTATAGTAGCTAGAACTGCGTGTGATATTGGAAAGATAGTGTACTAGAGAAATAATGTACACTTCAGTATAATTGTGGAACAGATGTTGCAAGCCACCTAAGTAGTTGCTGAAGTTATAAATTATTATTAGCTCTTTATATTTATAACATTGAATAGTATTGACTTGGCTTATGTGTGCTCTATTCTCACCCCCATTTTGTCTTCTCTTTGTGCAATCTTGAAAGAACCCAAAGCAGCCAAGTAACTAAGACATCTGGCAGATTGGCACTGACTATCCCATCATAGCTAAATTCAAAGCAACTAAGCTGAAATTAGGACACTGGACAAATACCTTTTCTATAAGTCTAAGAATGTAAGAAAGAAATGGCAGAACAGATTAAGAGCAACATAAGTTTGAAGAGGAGAAGAAATACAGAGAAGAAGCCAGTGCAAGATATGCTTGATGCCCTCCAACCCAACTTGAGACAATTTCTCACTGGCCACATTTTATTTTATTCAATTTCTATAGTTGCCCATCTCAGCCAAGTGACTCTGAGTGGTTTACCATTCTAGCTCACATGATTTTTAGCTTCTTTGAGTCTGGCAAATTCTCCACTCCCTGATGTTCTGCCTTATTTCCATGGCAAGTCTTAAATATTGACCCTGAGGTTTCAACATTTACTGTGGAACTTGTTTACTGAGGTTTCAACATTTACTGTGGGAAATGTTTAAAATATTTAGACAGTTTTGCAGGAAAGATGATATTCCCACATCGATAATTTTTTTAAAAAAAATTTGAGATTAAAAAAACACCATGACACTTCAAAATTTCCTTATAAAATTAAAAAGAAATATAAACATTTACTTAGTTTGGAAAGTTTCTCAGTGTTAACTGAATAATTCAAAGACATTAAAAAGATTATCCTGTCCAAATCTTATCAGCAGGACTTTTCTTTACAGTAGCTTCTTAATCTTGTGCTAAGATTAACTCACTTGTTAAGACATACATTCCCTTTTGATGAAATAGCTTCACTTGGTCCTGGGAGAGCAGAGTCAAGATCTGAGGCTTACTGGAAGATACTGGGACATTTTCAACCTAATTTGATCTACTGAGTTACTCTGAGGAGATAACTGAGGAACATGTCATGCTTCCCTGGAAAATAATTATGATAACTAAATATAATTCTGAAATGTGTACTGTATTGAAATCACTGGACTCAAACAATGTGTAAATGTAAATTTTCCCATCTCTACTTAGAATCACATGATTTTAGGAAGCAGAACCAGAAGCAATTTTCTCTGTATCTTAATATCCATTTTTGCACTTTTGCTTTAATATCCAACCCCAAAGCAGAGTGCAATAAAATTCACCAATCAATACTACATTACAAATTCTCCATCCCATTTGTATCAGAGGCACCATTTAAGGCACTTCCGGATTGAAAGGAGTAGGTGGTGACATCACCGTTGCCTTGGGGATGCCTGTGGGGGCTCCTTTCATGTCCACACAAAGGAGCTGAAGCAAGTGACAAGAGCTCACCCCACGAAGCAACAGTGCTCAGATCTCAAACACAGTCTTGCTAACCTCCAACCCAGCATCCTACTCACATGAGCCCCCAGCTCCTGCTACATTACAATTATTAAATCCATATAAATAAGCATGGCCAGAAAAATAGAAATATAGATAGAAATTGTGTTTTTACAATTATCAGAGATTATAAAAAAAAATGGCCCTACTTCTAAGTAAACAAGTTTTGGATGGCACTGTTAATGTGTGAACTAAACAGGATAAATCAGTGGTAAATCATAATACTTCAGTGGAACTATTTTAGAAAGAATAATAGCTAACTTTGAAGGGAGAGTCAGTAATGTAGAAGGAGCAAGTACATAATTGCTTTTCTAATTTAGCAAATTATAGAAGAAGCCAGAATGGGGGAGGGCCGGGGGGGTGGATGGACACACATGAGAAAACGAGACTATGGCAAATGCATTTCAGTTCTTTCATTAAGTGAAATTTGATACAATAATATGAAATTTCTCAATTGTACCAGTAGAATTGAGGCATGAATGATTAGCAGAAAACATACTTCTTTTTCTGCCACATTACCAATGTACTAACGGAAACTCTCATTCCCTGTTGACTATTCTTGTTGACTATTTTTAATCTATGGACTTTTTTTTCCTGCAGGTATCTTCCAACATATCATAGCTTCTCTGTGGCCCTTTAATGTAGAAAGAATGCTAAAGGGGCTGACTGTACCCATAAGCATTTTGTCTGGTAAGGAAGTAGGAAAATGTGGAGTTCAGTATAAAATTTCATCATGGAGTGATGATGGCTCAGTGGTTAAAGAATCCATATTTGTCAGCTGGAAAGCAGATAGCCCAGGTTTGAGACCCAGGCACCGCACAATGGGGTGAGTTTCCATTACTTGCCACAGCTCCTGCCAACCTAGCAGTTTGAAAGTGTGAAAATGCAAGTAGATAAATAGGTATCACTTTGGTGGGAAAATAACAGCGTTCCATGTGATATAACATATAATTATATTGGTCACATGACCACAGAAAATGTTTTTGGACACAAATGGCTCCCTTGGCTAAGAAACAGAGATGAGCACCATCCCCTAAGGTCGAACATGACTGGACAGGAGAAACTTTACCTTTATAAAATTTCATCAGTATGCATGAAATTTAAAAAGCACAGGAAAAATAAGAATGAAATATCTTGCAAAATTAAAGTTCAGGGTCATCTTATTTATAATGGAGCACTTTAGGTGTTGATGATAGCTGACAGGAAAATCGAGAATTGTACATTCCAACTGATAAATAATACTTCTACCTCAAAAGCTGCCAAAGGTGTGATCCGTGCACTTATAAACATGCTCTCGGGTGAAAAAATGTGTATATTTCTCTTTCATTATATGAAGGCTGGACTTTTACAAGGACAAACCATTTATATTTCAAACACCAGAGACTGATATGCTGAGAATTTAGTCTCACTGAAGTTTTGAAAATAGTCCTTCACAATCCCATTAGGTAAGAATATATTATTTTTCCAGAAATGTAAATCCTGTGCTTTAAGAATTATCAGTTGTTTTTCTGCTATTTACAATCAAGCATTTGACAGAATTGACTAGAGGACTTTCTGATGGGGATGCATCACAGACAAAGAATCTATTAGCAGCCGTCATGGCCCATATATCTCAGCCCCTAGCAATCTGTCCCAGACACTTTATGAAAACTGAGACATAATGTATGTATATGAATACGCAAGTAGTCCAACTTTGTTTGGTGACCATTCGAAGTTACATGGTTGAAAAAAAAACAGTTTTGCAAACAATACTCACATTTACAACTGTTGCAGCATATCCTGGTCATATGATCACCATTTGCGTCTTTCAGAATTGGCTTCTAACAAGCATAATTAATGGAGAATGTGGAACTGAAATTTCACGTCACAGTCATGTGATGACATGCTTAACAGTCATAATGATTTGCTTAACAATGGAAATGGAAGTGAGGTTGTAAGTCCATTAGGGTCACATTATTTTTCCATTTAGCAACCACTGTACTTAGTGACAGAGCTACCAGTCCCCATTGTGGTTGGTAAGCAAGAACTACCTGTATGAAAAATAGAGTGAATTAACATGAATTTAGTATTTTTACAAAATACTATTACCATTAGGTGGTCAAAAAATGAAGATCTCTACATTATTGAATAGACCTATTTATAGAAAATAAATAGATTTATTTATAAATTTATAGAAAATAAGTAATTGCCAATGTTTCCATTTCTAAATCCCTTTCTGATGATCATTGCTATGTGTTCCATTCAATACTTTTCTGTGCTATGAGTTATGCAAAATAAATCTAAAAATGGCTTTCTTTATATCAGCTGTCATTACCTTCCCAAGTCAGAGAATTTCACAGCGTCCATGAAAGACACCAATGTTGGGAAAATACAACTTTTATCAGTATGAAAGTTTGAGCACAATACCCAGTCAGTGTTGGGATTTGCTAGCAATATTGGGAAAGATTTTCACCTAGCACATTCTTCTGAAATGCACTGGCATTGCTTCTATTAATTGTCTTTGCTTTTTCTCAGTCCTTGAGTTTCAAAACTTCCTGTAGATAGAGAGCATTTGTTTAGCTAATAAGTAGACAATGAAATAGAACACTCTTTTCTAATTCCTTTTAAGTCAGCATTAGAAGAATCTGGGAAGAATACCCAAATGGTCAGTATCAAGAAAGTAGAAATAACATTTCATCTCTTGCCAGAAGTTCCCAATAAAGGCACTTTATGCATTCATGTGCAGAGCTGTTTAGAAATAAAAAAATGAAGGAATGCATCAGTTGCCGAGTTAATACCTGACAGGTTGACAGCTTTCTTTGCAGTCTCCGTTCTTCATCGGAGAACTCTCCGCCCAACTGCAATACATTTACCAGGAAGCTGATTTATATGTGCTCACAGATATAGTCCAAAATAGTCGTTCTACCACCGAACAATTTCCTATTAGATTATATAGCGCTTCTGAGATATTTTCTGTATATATATTATTTCTGAGCTTCAAATTCCTAGCTGACACCTCTACAATGAAATGTGTCATGTGCATCCTAGTTCAGACTCCAATTGCTTTTTAAAGAGAAAAATGATTTCACATTGCCCTATTGAATCCAACAAAGTGTGTGTGTGTGTGTGTGTGTGTGTATTTTTATATATATATAGAGAGAGAGGCAGAATCACAACAGGAAAAAAAATTACATTTTTTTTAAAACAACCATTTCTTTCTTCTGTAAAAGATTTCTGTGCATCCTGCATTCATCCAAAGCACAATATCAATTCTGGTTGGCATCAGAGGATACTTTCAGGAGATACTTTCACAGGATACAAAGCATTTTCTTTCTTTCTTTCTTTCTTTCTTTCTTTCTTTCTTTTTATAAAAAACCTTTATTGTTAAAAAAATGGACATGGTGGAACTGTCTTGGCAATATCTCCGTCATACACAGTGTAACACAAGTCTCTTATGTATTCAATATACATTACTACTTACTAATTAAATACACATACTTAACCTCTTCTACACGTTTACAATTACAATTACAATTACATAATATATTACATTTTAAATTTTTTTTTAATTTATATGCCGCCCTTCTCTGGAGACTCAGGGCAGCTTCCAATGAGTTAAGCAATAGCCTTCATACTTTTGTATAGTTTTATACAAAGTCAGCTTATTGCCCCCACAAACCGGGTTCTCATTTTACCCACCTTTGAAAGGATAGAAGGCTGAGTCAACCTTGAGTCTGGTGAGAATTGAACTCGCAATAATTGCAGGCAGCTGGATGTTAAGTACTGCCCTTAGTAGGAGGCATTAGTCTCCTATGCCACTTTTATATTGCCTCTTGTTTCATATATTGCCTCTTGTTTCATAGATACAAAGCATTTTAATAATGTATCTTTAAAGTAATTATTTCATGTAATTATGCACAACATAGCAAGCTGACTTACCATATTTTTCAGAGTATAAGATGCACCTTTTTCCCCCCAAAAAGAGGGTGAAAATCTGGGTGTGTCTTATATTCCAAATGTACCTCCACCCAGCTTTTCAAATGAAGGTTTCAGAGGCTGAAAAAAGCAACAGAAATGAAGCTTCAGAAAAGAAGCCCCCAAACAGAGCTTCAGAGGCTTTTTTTTCTGAAGCTCCATTTCGGAGGCTTTCAGAGGCAGGAAAAAGTTTTTTCTAAAACGAAGTTTCAGAGGCAGAAAAAAAAGCAAGGCACAGAGCTCACAACCAAGGAACCTGTTGCTAAAATTCACCTCTAAGCACAGCTGATTGGGGGTATTCTGGAGGCTGATCCACCTACCAATCAGCGTTTTTCTTATTTTCCTCTCCAAAAACTAAGGTGTGTCTTATACTCCGGGGCGTCTTATACTCTGAAAAATACAGTAATTAAACAAAGTAGAAAATGGGTAAGGCCAATGTATAAAATCTATGAACAATCTTATGGATAAGGCTTTAAAAGTGCATGCATTTATTTGCTCATGATTACCTGCTAGTTATTTTGACCAATTAGATGAAGGGTGCTTATGACTGTTCCTGCAGCATAAAAACACAATGGACAAGCAAGACTAGGTACAACAGAAATGTAACTGTTATATTTGTAACAGAAAATTCTAGGCATGTCCAGTAGTCACAATGTACTTGATACAGAATATTTTAGATCAATGCAAAATATACAATCAAAATGCAACCAAACATAAATACATAGCAAAAATATATACAGATCTCTTTTAAGGTTATAACCTGAAGACAAACATATTTAAATATTGAAATGAAAAAAAAGCATAACCTTATAAATAATGTTTACAGTCATTTCATTTCAGGACTGCTACTTCAAAGACAAGAAGAGTTTGCAAGGCAGGTTAAGTAGAAAACTAGGCACACAACAAAACGAATACAGAAGAAACAAGTAAACAAGTTGATGTGCATTGCTAGCTTCTATTAAAGCACACTCTGGGGACACTCTCCTAATTATTAGAATTTAACTATTGTTCGGGAGCAAGTTGTTAAGCGCATATATTGCAAAAAGCAAGCACGGCATGCTTCTCTGTTGGCCACACATGATTTGTATGTTAGAAGTAGGCCTTTGCCACAAAATCTTGCTCAGCTTATTTAATAGAATAAAGTTCAATGCATTACCCCCATTAGTTTTCAAAGCAAGGCTCCCTTCTATGCCATCTTTTAGACAATGTATATCTAAATGTTTCACACTGCCACCCTGTGGGATCAGAAGACTAATCCACAGGGTCACTAATCCAATGCTGATGTCAGCAAAGGCCTATCACAACCTCTCTTCTACAGGAAGGTAGCTCAGGGCAGCAAGATGGAGGAAAAAATCAGGGAGATTCAAATTTCACAGCAGTTTCAATGGGTGCCAAGTCCAACTGGCACCATAAGGAGAAAGTGCGTTTGACAGACTGCTGCAAAACTTAAATCTTTCTCTAGAACTTTCTTGGCCTCTCATTTTGAATGAGGAAAGCGCACTCCATCCACCTGAGGATTTGTGTGTGTCAACCACAGGGGCATGCCCAGATAGAAAACATTTTATGTTTCAGTTGAAGTCGAGAATAGCACAGCAGTGAACACTTGTGCATTAGGTATATTCAAATGCATCCCCTCTGACCTAATTCTTTTCAAATGGCAATAATATCCCCTGAACTACTTTTATCAGTCGTCATCTTTTCGGAACTGGTTTACCAACAGGGGTGGGATTCTACCGGTTCAGACCGGTTCAGGCGAACAGGTAGCTGTGACGATCAGCTGGGAGCGAACCAGTTCGCCCCGATGATCAGAGGGGCCCACCTGCCCACCTGCACTGTTTTCCTACCTTTATCTTCTCAGCTGATTCGCACGGCAGAGCAGATTGCCGCGCCTCAGCTGTGTTTCTCCTTCGAAGAATTGCGGAAGTGAAGATTTCTTCAAACTGCGCCCGCACGCTAAGCACATGATCACCGAACCAGTTGTTAAACCGAGAGGATCCCACCACTGCTTACCAGTAATTCCTTTTCAAAGCCATTGAACCCTATTTGACCGAGGACTGTAAAGATCTCCAGAAGGAAACTACCAGCTTGTTTGTTCCAAAAAGTCTTTGAGTCACCATAGTTAAACTGCAGTACAAAATATATAACTGAATCTTCAGGCAACATGGAGAGTAGAGGCTTACTTGGTTACCGATACATCAATCAAAGTGATTTTTTTTAAAGCTAAGTAAATATATAATTCAGTTTAGAAAAAAAACTGAATGATGCAAAAGCAAAGCAATGGAGACTCCCTGTGCCTCGTTTTGCCTGTTTGATCAGGAAAACAATCTTTCTGAGTGATTTCTGGCTGGGGAATTCCACAAGTCTTAGAAGTTGCCAAGTTTAGAGACCCCTGGATTAAATCAACTGAGTCTGCAACAATTATCCCATACAATTTTCCTTATTTTCTTGGAAATCTTTTCTTGGATCAAAGATTCAGAAATATAAATGCTTAAAGGTCCGTCCGTCCCCCCTAAAATATCAGTGTAAGATGGTCCTTTGTTCTGAAAAACTTTGCAGACACATCTAGGAGTATATAAAACCCTAACCCTAATAGGCTTATAGTTTCTTTATTTTGGTCACTGACCAGCAAAAGTTTTGAAAATAGGATTATAGCTGTCCTGTTGCAATAATAATATAAGCTATCTACAATAAAATTAACTAAATTTTCAGTTGCTACCAAGTGACTTACATTGCACAGCTTGTTCTGTATAAGATGTACTGTATTTTGACAAAAGAAACAAAAGTGATACAGATTTTTTTTCTTACCTAGAACTTTAGCAAGTAATTTTTCTTTCGCCTTTATATAATAGAAGTCAACGCATTTTTAGAGACATTTTATGTTAATTACAAAATAGTAAACAGCATTATTTTTGTGTCTTCTTTACATTTTTGCTTTGGTACAGAGCAAGTTAGGATTCTCACTCATTTCTTGAACAAATATTTATTTAAGCCTGCCAATTTGGCATATAAAAATGTACACATCTGATAATCTTGCATCAAGCTTGTTCCTTACTTCTACAGATAAAGGCAAGCCAGCTTTTGAAGTGAATGGATAGATCCCAGGAAGACCAATTAAGGAAAGTGATCACTTTTCCAAGCAGAACAGGCTGCAGTTACTAATTTTATTTTCTAAAAACATATTTGAATTTTATGTGGAGCCAACATGATATTTGAAGATAGCAACAGACTTACATACTGCTCCATACAGCCCTCTCTAAGTCGTTTACAGAGTCAGCATATTGCACCCAACAATCTGGATCCTCATTTTACCAACCTCGGAAAGATGGAAGGCTGAGTCAACCTTGACCCGGTCAGAATCGAACTGCTGGCAGTTGGCAGAATTAGATTACTACAATACCGCATTCTAACCACTGTATCACCACAGCTCCTAGGATGATGTTTTGCTGCATGCTAACTTCTAGCTACAGGCAAAACAAAACAGTTCATCCATAGCATATCTGCCTCTGTAAAGAACCACTTCCTGTCATTGATAATCACATAACCTAGCGGCATCTTAAATCAGTCAAATGCTGGAGACAAACTATTCTGTTTTGCACCCCTAATAGTTTTGAATTTTAAAATAAAAATTTATAGGTAAAAAAATTAGAGCAAAGAGCCTCAATTCCCCAAAAAGGTGTTGGCACACGCCAATCAGTCAATAAAAGATGACAAACATCTCTTAAAAATGCTTCTCTAACACAACTGATCACTTTGCAAGATATCTCCTTGGATTATTCTCCTATCAGTCTCGCTAGGTGGACTAGACCATGAAATCAACTCCAATGAAAGGCTAAAACTACCTTTTAAAATGGAGATTAGATATAATAATAGTAACAAAATCTTGCAAGTCTGATGGTGTTGTGCCTCCCTCTCCTTATAGTTGAATAAATTAGGGAGGTATGTGCCTTGTGAATATTATCTGGATTTCTGGACTTTTAAAAATGCTTTACTCGTTTAACCTAAGGCCGTGATGGCGAACCTATGGCACGCGTGCCACAGGTGGCACGCGGAGCCATATTAGTGGGCACACCAGCTCACCTCTGGGGCGCATGCGCGCACCAGCCAGCTGATTTTCGGGCCTTCTGGGGCCCACCAGAAGTAGGGAAACAGGCTGTTTCCTGCCTCTGGAGGGCCTGGG
>JANHZT010002226.1:33906-45568 GCA_032468215.1 Stegonotus admiraltiensis | reverse complement strand
AAGACAGCTTGGCTTGGCTTGGGAATTCTGGGAGTTGAAGTCCACAGGGTCTGAAAGAGCCAAGTTTGCCTACCACTGGTATAGGGTGTCCTGCTTGAGCTGGGTGAGGGAGCGGGGCTTGGACTAGATAACTTCCAAGGTCTCTTCCAACTCTGTTATTCTGTTCTGTGATTCTGTTATTGTACTACTGTGACACTTCTTGCAAAACAGCTTCTCTGTCTAGACAAAAAGCTGGGGTTGAGTGGAGAGGAACCAATCTGCTTCAATCAGCAGCTTTGCCTTGCAACTAGCAATATCTATGCATGGTGGTCATTTCCGTGTTAGAGCCTGAGTTATAATACCTTCATAGCATCACCCAGCCTTTGCTATAATGATACAGAGTTTCTTCTCATTACTACCACATTGCCATAGAACGGTTCAATGGCTCTTGAAGAATCAGCAGGTTTCCAGTGTGGAAATTATCAAAGTGAACCAGCCCTTTCATAGAATAACCTCAACATTTTTTTTTGTAGAGGTGCTTTGGAAGTCCACTTTACTAGCTACTTCACAAAGACAAGCAACTGTTGAGCAGGACTAAAGTAGAGGGAAAGCAAGCTCAAAGCTATCCAAAGTTAGAAGAACTCATTTTCTATGTTTCAGTAAAATTATATCATTCAAATGCATGTTTATGTTACATTCTTTATATAAAAGGGTTAATGATACTGTGATGAGTATATGCATCTTTTGGTGCAATTTTTGTAATAGTCTTCTTCCAGGTGGTTCTACAGGCATTCAAATCTGAATATAGGTAGCTGTATTTTTCTTATGAGATGAATTAACTTAAAAACTAAGTAAATTCTAAGTTGCTTCAGGTTATCTACTAAACATGTAAATTCAACTAATCAGTCCCTGAGTAAAACAACCTACAAACAGGAGCGCCAAGCACATCATCACAGAGTAAAGAAAGCAGCATATATATGGAGTGGCACTCTCTCACTATGAACATATTTGCAATGCCAAATTTATATGGTCTATATTTGAGACTATCACTTCCAACACTTCTTAATTTTATGACTTCTTAATTTCCATGCAAAGTATTGGGGGATAAAATACATATTGTCCATATGAAGCTATAGTAATCTTCATGTTTGACTTTCCATGGACAGTCAGCATGTCTACTGATTGTTCCTTTTCTCTCCATCAGGACAAATAAAACAGCTCACAAGAAGTTGTGAGGTCCTTGGGAAAGTTGGTTGCTATTCGAATTGTATACTCTGCTTTTGCTTTTGGTACATGACTTAAACACTATTATTAATAGGAAAGTATAGGAAGGGAGAGAGGGAATGGGAAATCATTTTAAAATAGTTCAGTAAAGTATTATTAACTCTATGTATGTGTAAACATTTGTATGGGAAAGCTTACACAGAGGTGTTCCTCAGCCTTCAACTTCCAATATGATTAAGGCAGCATTTCTCCCTGAATTCAAAACATACAATATAGTTTTGGTTGTATTGATTTCAATAACTAAAATGATGACATGTTTAACTGTCTGTCAATGTGTTCATCTTTGTCTACATGCAATTTCTATAGTACAAAATTAATTCATTAATATGTTTAATAAAAATATAAAATGTTTAATTTTAAACTTGTATGGATCTTAATACTATTTTTTCTTCTTCCCCCAATAGAATTTGATTTTTAAAAAATCATAAAAAATTTTTCACCCTAACATTACATTTGGGGAGAGATCAATTTAAATGTAAGGAAATATTCCTTTTCATAAATACAGTACATCTGTGCATCCAATCCAGCACCAATGTCCACATTAAGGCCCATGAAGTACTAAAAGGAAATACCTTTTTGCATTTAGGAAGGTATCTATTTTCTTTCATATTTTGCCTTGGCTCACAAGCACTTGGATATATTAGCCCTTTAATTCACAACATACTCCCCATACCTGACCTGGTGGGATTTAATTGGGATGAGAATTAAGCAACTGTACCTTGTAGGAAAAATAGACTACATAGAGCTACCATGTGGTTGATCAGATTTGTAGGTGAAGGAAAAGATTGATTGGTTATTGTTTGACTGATTTCCAAAGTAAAGATAAAGATTTCCCCTTTCCAGTTGTTGCTGACTCTAGGAGGCTGTGCTTATCTCCCTTTCTTAGCCAAGGCAGCCAGAGTTGTTTGAAGACACTTCCACGGCCATGTGGCCAGCATGACTATATGCCCAGGTGTCCAGAATCCTCCCACTGAAATGGTACCTATTTATCTACTTGCATTTGCATGCTTTCAAACTGCTAGGTTGGTAGGATCTGGGGCAAGTAATGGGAGTTCATCCCATCGTGTGGAACTCAGGTTTCAAGCTTCTTAAACTGCTGAGCCATTGCAGACCCTTCTGATTTCCAAAGTGCTGTATTTCACTTGTAGTCATGCAAGTTAACTTTTAGATTATTCTTAATCTATTACATAGATTGAAACCAATTAAGACAATGAGACCTTTCCTTGAAATGTAAATAGTCACCCAGAAACAGCAGGCAGGACAAGACTGTTTCCCTCACCCACATTCCACCATCACAGTTCAGAAGCTGTTTGATCTTCTCCATGTCCACTTTTTATATGTAAAAAAAATGTTGTTTGTTGCATGTATAAATTGTATACAAACATTTTCATGCTATACCTAAGTTGTTCCCAAATGCAATTAATATCTCCCACCTCTCTCACGTCTATCTACCATCTACCATCTATCATCATCATCACCAATCACCAATTACCAACACTGGGTGAATTATAATAAAAACATAAAAAGTGGTAAATAAATAAAATAAAAGCATAAATGAAAACAAAGATAAAACAGAGTTAAAGTTAAATATTACAGATTAAAGCAACTAAGAGAAACACCCTTAATCACCAACCACCCTCAGAGTCACATATCACTCTTCTCACCTCCCCCATGCCAATTGATAGAGTCAAGTCTTAACACTCTTTTGGAAGACCAGAAGATTGGGGGTAAGATGTTCCAAAGGGTGGAGGCACAACAGAGGAGACTCTCTTCCTGGATTCTGCCAGTCAAAGTTCTTTAATTGACAGGATCCGCAACATACCCTACTCACCTGATTGAGTGTTATGGGATGATGTAATTGGGATGAGACAGTTTCTTGGATAACCTCCCTTGCCATGAAGGGCTTTAAAGCAGTGGTAAAATTCAAATTTTTTACTACCGGTGCTGTGGGCATGGCTTGGTGGGTGTGGCTTGGTAGGTGTGGCAGGGGAAGGATACTGCAAAACCTCCATTCCCACCTCACTCCAGGGGAAGGATACTGCAAAATCCCCATTCCCATCCTACTCTGGGGCCAGCCAGAGGTGGTATTTCCCAGTTCTCTGAACTACTCAAAATTTCTGCTACCAGTTTTCCAGAACCTGTCAGAACCTGCTGAATAACACCCCTGCTTTAAAGGTGATAACCAGCACCTTGAATGGGACCCAGAAGCAAACTGGCACCCAATGCACCTCACTAACAGAGGTGTTAGGTGCACAATTTGAGAGGCGCCCCAAACTGCTCCTTACCTGTCTGTCCAAACATTCAATTTTGGAAGTTCCTTCTACAAATATATTTTCTTATGAAAATATAGTTAATCTAAATACACCCACACATTGCTTTTTTGCAATCCAATTTTTGTATCTTAAATAAACTTTTTTTCCCCACCAAAGCAACCAGTAACCTGAACTAGACAGTTCAACAAAAACAGATAAAGGATTTAGCTGAAAATATATTAGAAATGCACAATGACTGAGTGAGCAGTTTAAGAAATCAACTTGGGGAACTTGTTTTTGCTTTTGGTCTGGGTAATGAGGTCTAATAACAACACCATCAGGGAACCACATTCATTTCGTCCATTGAAAAGTGGGACAAAAGGTCACATAATTTTCAAAGATGCCTGTTTTATTTATTTGTGGGTCTTTGTCACTGAAGCAGCTTGACTGTACTATTTAATTCTTCAACATAATGGATTTTATGGTCTTGCTACGAGGCAGTGCAGCTGTACTCTTCCAATTATTCCTCTCTTGCATTTTATGTGGAAAACACTTTACCATTTGGGGAGCATATTCAGATTATCACTCCATTCTCTTTCTGCATCCTTTGGGATAATAAAGGGGAAAAAAGCATTCATGCATAATCCCTATCAATGAATAATAATTAAAATATAAAGTTTGGATGGGTAGATGAACGCTCCATATAATCCAGAGAGTATTTTAGAATCCAATTGAAACTGAGAAGAAATGAAAAGGGAGATGATATTACTCTGCTCCTCTTCAGTTTAATTACAGAGAAGATTGGGGGAAAAATACAGAATTCTGCAGAAGAATAATCTAATATATGAATGAAATTGATTCAAACCAAGCATAACCATGTCTTTACAGGTTTGCAGTGCCACCAGCGTACCGTTCCAGGTCACATGAGGAGGACAAGTGGGGGAAGGTGAAGTGCAATAAAGTCATTTTAGATTCCTAGACTAAATCCCAGCTGTCCCTCAGCTGGAAGCTTCTGAGGTTGTGAGACCTTGTCACCACTAATTCTTGTCATTAGGAAGAAGAAGCGAAGATTACAGTGGATGGAGGTTGTTTTTACACCACAAATTTTTAATGTATGGGATTGTTCAGAGGCCTGTGTGGTTACGCATATATTTTAAAAAATTGTATGCTGATGATTTCCAAGATAGAAATGATCTATCAATGTGGATAATTGTACAATAGACTATTGAGACTTTATGATGTATCTTCAAAGTAATAATTGTACAGAAAACCTATAGCATTTGTAAACATGTATATATACTTTCTGCATATTCTGGGGGAAATTGCATCACTACAGCAAGCTCATTAATTGTGAAGGACTTTGAAAGAAAAAAAATATCCTGTATTTCTATAAAGTATTTGGATGATACTGCTCATTATGCACATTCTCATATGTGGAGTAGATCTTCTTCAAGTGCATTTTCAGAAATATTGGCTTTTCTATTTCATTTCTATCTGGTCTGCCTATTACATCTCAAACTTGGCTTGTTACCCTCTCCCAGGTTCATTTTCCATTTCGTTCAAGTGTATTTCCCAATCTTGTTGAGCAGAGCAAACTAACTGCTTCAAGCAGCTTTTGTATACATCATTAAATCTATAATTCTTTTCCCATCTCCTGTGAAAAGTCTGATTGAACTCAGTAGGACTTACCATTAAAAGGAAAAGTATAGAATCTCAGTAAAAGCATAATATCCATAACTTCCATAGAAAAACTGAGACTCTTCTGGATACACTGCTGACATTTTAGGCAGCTTTTCTGTGATTGGCAATGAAGCATCAAGGCCACAATTTGATTACTGTTGTGTTTGCTACATATGTCATATTGTCCATGCCTGAGTTATTTCAGGTGAATGCAATAATCCTTTTACTTTAACCCTGAGCTGAGGTCACAGAGCATAAATCAGCATTTGCTCAGTTGTTTGATATAAGGCCATGTAGAGTTTTCTGAGTAAAGTCTAGAAAGTCAAAAGAGGAATGCTATTCACTCAGCATGATGGTTTTGGACCTTCAAAGAGGTGCATGCTTCCCCCTTCAAAATAGCCTCATCTTTGGGATATTTAAAGCGTGAGTTTACATGTGTGAGAATTGCCATCAATCTGGGATCATGTGAATTTTGATCAACCCCTGGAGAATGGGTATCTGCTGACCGTGACATGTCAGTTAATTGCTTATTATAGTACACTTTTAATTCTGCTACTTTATAGCAATAGCACTTAGACTTATATACCTCTTCACAGTGCTTTTACAGCCCTCTCTAAGCATTTTACAGAATCAGCATATTGCCCCCAACAATCTGGGTCCTCATTTTACCCACCTCAGAAGGATGGAAGGCTGAGTCAACCTTGAGCCGGTGAGATCTGAACTGCTGAACTGCAGCTAGAAGTCAGCTGAAGTAGCCTGCAGTACTGCACTCTAACCACTGCGCCACCTCGGCTGTTCAGATTCATTTTCAATTGGAGCAGCATATAATTCTCAGTAATAAATAAAGTATAGGCTGCCTGATTTATTTGAATATTTCACTAGTGAACTTCCATTTTTTATGAATAATATGCATGCTGGTATTCTGGTGATATTTTAATTTTTTTGAACAAGTTTCTATTGCCTCCAGAATTCAGTCACATAATTTGCCATTGAATTGTGGCAACATGCTATAACTTGCAATATCTAATTCTTAAACTGTATTGAGTGTAATATAATAGCTTTTTTAATCATGAAGGCATTTCAGAGATAAGGATAATTTTAAAAAACTTTCATCCAAGCTCTGCCTGCTTTTTATTCTGATCTTGCTCTTTAGACTTTAGACTTTAAAATCTAAACCCATCTACTTTTTAAAGTGTACCCAGCAGCAGCCTTCATACAAAGACAAAGCACATATTTTTGGATTTTTCACAAAACGGTCATATTGTCCCCTTTCCACTTTCCACTTATGTGTAACAATTTAGATGTGTGCCCTTTATTTTTAAACTTATTCCTGCCTTTCTGCCTCCATGGCCATGCCACATCTTATAAGTATTAATTCATTCCTAATTACGTGAGGTTGAGGTGGGGGGTGAGGACAAAAAATATGAAGGCCAAGAAGAAGAAATTCTTTAAATATATTTAAATAAAAAACAATCCAGTGAAATGGACCAATGTAAAAATAAAAAATTTCCCCAAACTGACCTCTTTGGGGAATCCAGTTAAGGGCATTTTTTATTTATTTATTAAATTTCTAATTTGTATATTTTATGTTTATATTATTTTTTTTCCTTTTCTATTTATTAAATAGTTATTCCCCAGTTAAAAGAGCTAACTATAAAGGAGTATATATTTAGTTTCACATTTCAAAAATTCACCTTAATCATACTATTATTATGAATAAAACTTGTGTTGTGCTCTGGTAAACACACTTGAGAAAAAGGCAGCTTTGTTATAGAGATGGATCACACTTATTAAAGTACAAACAATATCAAAATAACAGCTAAAATCATGTGCATGCCTGATCCAATAATATTAGATCTGTAGAAAAAAATGCAGGGAGCAATCTCAAACTCATGAGCACAATGATAGAAGTAACTGTGTTTGTTACTATGTAGATCAAAGATGGAGTGGGGTGGCTGAATTCTCCATTTATCTACTTTTGGAAATTTTCATACATTTTCTGCTGTGGTCTTCATTTCTCCCATTTGATATGCAGCCTTATAAGCTTTCCTTTACTTTGAAAAGAAATAAATATTTCAGGTTATTTGCTTATCTAATTGGCTGGCTTGCAATACCTCAAATCCTCAATTTCAAACTTTGCACACTGCTTGCTAACATATTCAAATGAACAAGATACCAGCCACTGCAAGGTATTAGCAAAAGGGTTGCGGGTTTTTGTTTTGTTTTGTTTTTCAGAATTTACCAATTGGTGTGACAAATGTACTTTTCTCTGCAGCAGAAGCATCTATTATTTTGTTCTCTAAAGTATGCTGTGAACTTTTAAAAGATTCAATAAACTTATAAGGGATGGGGTAGGGATCAGGAATGGCTTAAAGAAGCAGAAGCAATTGAAAAGGGAATTACCATCTCAAAACAGACTATCACATAAGAGATGTGTGAAAACATTCCTAGTCTTCTTCCTTTCAAATTGAAAATTCTAAAAATATGCTAAATTAAACACTAATGTATAAGGAACCTACTGGTAAAATATGTTCCATCTGAATGAAAATGTTAGACTAATACAATATTAGTTTGGATCAGCTATTGAAAGCTGTGGTAACATTTATTGAATGTGCTATATATGTTTATTGAGCAGGTGTCTTGAAGGTCATACAAAGGAAGTTAGATCTTCTCCGTAGTCATATTCACTATTTTCATAATGAAACAATGATAGTAACATCCATTGCAAGACTATCCATCATGGCAAATAATAAAGATTATTTGATCTTCCCTGCCATGGTGGAGGCAAGAAAGATGCAAACAATATTATTCAGGCTTATGCAGCAGAGCTTGGTATAGGCCCAGCTAGCAATAGCAATAGCATTTAGATTTATATACCACTTCACAGTGCTTTACAGCCCTCTCTAAGGGTTTACAGAGTCAGCATATTGCCCCCAACAATCTGGGCCCTCGTTTTACTGACCTCGGAAGGATGGAAGGCTGAGCCTGTGAAATTTGAACTGCCAAATTGCCGGCAGCCAGCAGTAAGCAGAAGTAGCCTGCAGTACTGCATTCTAACCACTGTGCCATCGCGGCTCTTAATGCATGGAGACACATTGCACTGCCTCAATGACAAGTCTAAAAAAAGAAGGTTCATCTTGGTCACTCCATCAATCTGTGTTGACATGTCTTCTACACATATTTTCATTTGCAAAAATTGTTGTTACCAAGTGAATTGAAGTACAAGATGTCATCATTTAGCGACCATATTTGGGAACAGCAACTTATTGGCTGATGTTTTTGTCAGTTGCCATCAACTCAATAATACTTCATGGTGACTCTGTGGATAATTGCCCCAATCTATGTTTGGTCTTTAGTCAAGCAGCTAATTGCTGACATGGTTGATATTGATATAAATTCATTTACATTGCTAGCTTTCTCTTTTATATTTTCCTTCACCCAAACATGATCTCTTCCTCTAATCATCTTTCCCTTGGCAAAATCAGTCAAAAATATAAAATTTGTGTTCTTGTTCTTTTCCTGCTTTGTGTTTCTAATAAGACCAGTTTCTCTAAGGGCCAAAGTTCATATGCTGTTTAACTTACAGAAGATCAGGTTCAGTTAGCTTCAGCAGTACTAGGTTGGATTCAGTGGTGGGTTGCCCCCGGTTTGGACCGGTTCTATAGAACGGGTAGTAAAACCAGCAGGAGGCTCCATCCACTGACCCAATATCATCAGGAAGCTTCTGCGCATGCACAGAAATGCGTGCATGTGAGCAAAGTGAGAGCATGTGCATGGCCCCATTGCAAACTGGTAGTAAATGTAAGTAGAACCCACCCTTGATTGGATTGGTCTCAAATGTAATATAAACAGGTTTCTATTGTCCTTTCTTACTACAAATCTGTCATTTGTTTTGGGATGAATGCAAAATCTCCTTTAGTAGCAACTATTCATGATTTATTTGTTTCTATACATTTATTTTATTCATCCAAACTCCAGATTAAATCTAGTCAGCTCACAATACATTAAATTATTGTCAAACAATAAAATTACACTCAGAAAAAGAAAAAGAAGAATAAAAATGGTGAACCTAACAAACTTCAATATCTCCCATCAACAAATGGCACTCAGGAAAGGGGGCACTAGTTATCCTAGCCCAAAGGTTGGGATGATGGCCAGATCATTATGGTTCTTTGGAATGTTACCAGGGTGGGAGCCATGTAAGTAAATGAGATGGGGTTTTTTTTTTGTACCTTCAAGTCATTGTTGACTCATTGCAACTCTTGAATTAGAATTTTATTGGCAAAGTTTTTCAGAAGTGGTTTGCCCTTGCTTTCTTCCTAGGGCTGAGAGAGAGTGACTGGCCCAAGGTCACCCAGCTGACTTTGTGCTTAAGGGGTGGAACTAGAACTCACTGTCTCATGTAGCCCGATGCCTTTACCACAATACCAAGCTGGCTGTAAAAATAACACAGTAAACATGACTTATTCATGTCATACCTTAATTATAGTTTAATATAAAACTTATAACATCCTATTTCTGCACAATTAACACATTCACTAATGCCCTATCTTTTATTATATTAACTTCACCTTGCATTGGGGAATTGACATCCTGGCAAGTTCCCAATTCCCAATAGTAGAATAGAAAGTTCTTTCTAAAAATGACCACATCCTTGAATAGTGCCAAAATAAATAAGGTTATATAACTTCTCATTCAGAATGCCACATTGTGCCAAAAAGCTGGCAGACAGGATTTTTTTTTTCAATGATATTGGCAGAAGATACAGATCTAATTACACAAAAGCACTGACATCCATTTGTTGATTTGGCACTAAAGTTGTCTGTAAGACAAACCAAGCCAAACCCAAATATAATAAATAGTCGAGTGTTGATGAAAGTTCTTAGCTTTAAGAACTTTAGTTACATGTAGACATTTAACAATTGAGGTGAAATGACTTCTTGATCTTGCTCCAATCAATTCTGCCAAATGGGTTGGGGATAAATTGGCTTTATCTATACAGGAGTCAGTGTAGAGTCATTTAGTATTTTATCAGGTGCAACATGGAATATTGAATTCTTAAGTGAAGTAAGTCATACCTGAAAATATGTGTAACAGGCTGTAAGTTTGCTAGCCTAGCTTTTATTGGCAAAACTACTTGCTTGGATTTTGAATTATAAATGACAGACAAAGATGGTAACTTGTTGGAAAAGTTTAATTATTAAATGCATAAAGCATATGGAATAAAGCATATGCATAAAGCATATGAGATGATGATGCTGAAAAACAGCCAAAATATAATACATTGGACTTTAGCCAACAACAGGTGGAGGTATGGAGGTGATTATGCTGGGAATCAGCCAAAATAAAATATGCTGGAAATCAGCCAAATAATAATGGGAGGTTTGGAGGAGACAATCTCTAACAAAAAAAGCTCTGAAATGTCATAAAATGCACATAAAAAAAACATCTGGAAAACAAAGTAGAGAAAATAATTCTTTTTCTTAGAAGAAAAAAACCTTTCAGTCATTGTAAGACAGACTGTGGCCTAGCAGTAGAACATACATCTCTTACTAGAGTCTATCAGTAATCAATAGCCAGACTTTAAAGCAATTAAGGCTGGTGTTCATCTATCTCAAATCAGTTTGAGTCCCAGATTTTGTATATTATTATTTGTCTGCTTTCTTTCACAATTTAAACTTGGAAATATGGCACTAAGTGTTGAATCCTCCAATATTAAAAAAATTGCTCTGGAAAGGTAGTTCTGAAGCCCTGTGTGTTCAGGGATATGAGAATGACAGCTAGAGAAATTGGGTTTCTTCCTGTTTTGTTCCTACCAAAGCACTGTGCAAATTTAAGAAAAGAATCCCTATTAATTCAGAGAAAGATTTTCAGGGCTAATAAATCTTTTTATACTACCCATGGACATCAGCAATTTCTTGAATTGTGTAACTTCATCCAGTGATTCAGAATGTCAGCCTTCTATGCAAATTCATACTCCTGAAAGAAGTGAGCAATCAAAAGCCTGCAGTGAAGCAAGTAATTTTTTTTTTACTTCCAAATGCATCCCTGGTTTCTGAACAAAAGAGAAAGATAACCAATATCCACTTCAAAAATATCCTTTTGGTGATGAAGTATAATATAAATTACAGAATGACCCTTAAAAATATTTCCTCCTCGTTGAAACACATCTCAGTTCTTCTTAGCAATTACAGGTAACTAACAGAGCAACTCTAAGCTATATACACATTGAGGAGGAAAGTCTAGTTTTTTTACTCCATGTTTCCCCCATTGTTCCCTTCCCTGAAACCACTGATGTAGTAGAAGGCAATAATTCTACAGCCTCCTGGTTAATCATATATCTGGGCTATCTATTTCTATAGAATTATGCTCAGGAAACAACAAGAGAGGAAAGAATAGCATGCTACATCCTAATTTCTACCAATTAGTGGATTGAAGGAGTGACCAGAGTTTAGGGTTGCCAGGTC
>JANHZT010002226.1:0-11066 GCA_032468215.1 Stegonotus admiraltiensis | reverse complement strand
TGTATGTTCTTACTTCAGCTTTCCTTTCCTTTTATATATGAAAATCATAAATGCAAGGAGTTGCTTTTTCATCACCACCACCATCCCCCAGATCTCATTGATTTGGCTACATGCCTTTATTTCAATGATTTTTTTATATTCTATAAATTACTTTCTACCCGCGTTATAAATTACTGACTTTTCTCCATCTGTTACTTATCCTGTTATGGTGTGGCATCCAACTAGGTCTACAATAAAACCTGCTTGTTGTACCAAAAAAAGATTTTTGCTGTTTCAATACTTGGTCTCATATATTTTCTCCTTTGAAACATTACTGTACTGAACTCATTGACAGAGTGTACTGTTTAATTCAATTAACTATCTTGCACCTATGTTGTTTCTTGTGTCTAACATTCATTTTCAACAAGACAACCTCTGCGTACCGACAGTGCAGTTTTCCTGCTAAATGAAACGAAATTTATAATTGTCCTAATGTTATCGCTGCAGTCTACACAGAATGCTCTTGAACCAAGTCACCCAGCATCACCTTATCATGGAGATAAGCAGCATATAAATTTAATAAATAAATAAAATTCATGATTTTGCAGTATGTGTTCAAATACAACTGCTTGGTAGCAAACAACTATAGAAAAAAAGGGAAGAATAAGACAAAATAGCAAGCTGTGAAAAGGCATTATACATTACGGATCCCTTATGTATAAACTCATAATTAAGACTGGCAATCAAACTAATGTAAAAGAATATAGTGTACAAATGTTTGTAATTATATATCCTTTGAATGAAACATAGACACATGTGTCTAAATAGATAACATATTAAAAATATATCAAATCATTTCTTCCAGAATAGCATTTTTTCTCCTAAACCATATTATAAACACGAAGGAATACAATTTCTACAGGATTCTTATGTAGCTAATTACTACAAAATGTCTTGAAGCTGCTCATGATCAAAAAATTATAAACAATATATTAACATTATTGAAAAGAATAAATTTAAAATAATCTACATTGTTAATAAATCCAAAAATAAAAGATTAAAAAACAGGCTTACCGATCAATTTGAATTATTCTAATATGAACAAAGGAGTATTAGTACCAACTGTTTTTAAAGTAGAAAAATAAAGAACATGGAAAATAGGAAGGGATTTTTAAAAAGAATTACTTCTGGAAAACTACTGCTTTTTTCTGTTTTGCTTCAAAGTGATGGTTAAAAAATAACATTTATCAAGGGCAGTTTGGAGACAGCATCTACTTGGAAGTGGACATAGATTGGAGATTTCAGAAGTCTTTTTTGTTCTGAGAAAATCCTGTTGGGAAAAGTTTTGAATTAGAGCTGATGGCTGAGAAAAACGAGAATCAGTGCTAGGAGGTTCTGCTAAAGCTAGGAGCAGATGGTAGAATTTAGCTCCAGAAAGCTTCAAGCAAAAGTCTGACTGG
This sequence comes from Stegonotus admiraltiensis, assembly GCA_032468215.1. Taxonomy (NCBI): domain Eukaryota; kingdom Metazoa; phylum Chordata; class Lepidosauria; order Squamata; family Colubridae; genus Stegonotus; species Stegonotus admiraltiensis. Next base: position 9,627 of record JANHZT010002226.1, on the reverse strand, counting down.
GTGAAAGCAAGTGGTCCGTCAAACATCTGGGTAATCTCAGAAGCCAGAAACAACACGGGGAGCTGGAGAAGATGCTGCCCAGCATGGATTCCTGCAGTGTATATATTTTTATGCAGGGAATGAAGGAGATTAAAGACTAAAAAAAATCAGATCTGAGTTGAAAGCTACTGAGAAAATATTTAGCTAGTTGCAATTGCTAACTAAACCCAATTAATCCAACCACTGAATATTTCAGGAACATCATCCTTTCAGTTGAATGCCAACACTTTATTCTCTTACATTAATAATTTATGTAATAAACAAATTTTATACATGTTGTGAGGCTGCATCTTGTTATGTCAGTTCCAAGCCTATGCCATAGAAATTAAACTATTGAGTTTTTATAAGGGATTATTTTGATGACAATGGGTAACAGTTTCATAGTTCAAGCTCGCTTTCTCACTGTAAAGTTCACTTGGGAATTTTATTAAATGCAGTTTCATAGAACTACAAAGTTTTGTTTCAAAGTTTAAAACTTTTACAAGTTAAATAGCCTTATTGTTTTACCTCATTGGCTACCACCATGCTAACTATATACGTTGATAGGTTTATGAGAAGGAGAGTGTTTTTATGGTACATCTTAAGACTTTGATATTTCACATAATGTCATTTATATGGATGCAAGGTGTTGAAAAATCAAAATATTATGATTTCAACTGGAAACAGAAATTAATAGGAAATTAGTAACACTGATATAATATTGAAGTAATGTATTTTCAAATACCATTCCTTAGAAGTATTAGAACAATCTCATAATGCAACTATTAAATATTTATTTACTGTATGAGTAAATATCTCTTTTGTGAACCCTATCTCTTTTTTATTATTTTTGTATCCTTTCTCATCTTTTCCTGCTATCTTCACTATTTTGAAGTCACTTATGTTAAGAACAATATACTCTTGATTAAACATCCTATATTAAACTTTGCTTGGTTGCAATAAATTTCATATGGTTTCATAAAAGACTTCATGACTAAAATGGGATTGTGAATAGAATCTGAAGAGCATGCCAAGGGAATGTAATTTTGCCAAGCCATAAGTAGTGAATTTGCTGATTTGTATTTCAGAGTTTATTTTCTCTTTTCCATTGTCTTGTTTCTTGGTTTTCTTACAGATATTGGCGACTGATCCACATTTATGAACAACTGTGATATTGCATAGCAATAGTATTTAGACTTATATACTGCTTCACAGTGCTTTATAGCCCTCTTTAAGTGGTTTACTGAGTCAGCATATTGTCCCCAACAATCTGAGTCCTCATTTTACTCACCTTGGAAGGATGGAAGGCTGAGTGAACCTTGAGCCTGGTAAGATTCGAACTGCCAAATTGCAGGCAGCCGGCAGTCAGCAGAAGTAGCCTGTAGTACTGCATTCTAACCACTGCGCCACCATGCAGATATGATTCTGTTATGGGTTTTATGATAATAAGACTGCAAAACACTAGATTTATTTACTTTCTCTAAATTCAGCCTATCTACAAGAGAACTGTTTCACTTTTTTTTCTAAGGGCAGGGGGAGAATGTGGGAGTGTTGTGTATGTTATCTTGAAGGTGAAAGGTTAAATTACCATATTTGTCTGATCTCCACACTTTATTCACAGGTAATAAACAATTTGAAGTTGTATTAATATTCATATACATGAAATAGGTTATTTCCCCATGATCTTGTCTGCTTTGGAATTCAAATGAATTTGACTGTTTAGAAACAGGTGCAGATGTTTTGTAAAAGGATAGATAACATTATAGCATGCAGCAAATTGAGACAAATTCTAAACTGAGCTAAAGTAGTTTGAAAAACTTAGGACAATGAACAAGTTAAAGTGGGTATCTATGGGTACATCTTCAAAACCGATATATTCCTGAACAAGCCCTGTGTGCACTGGTAATTCATCCTGGGAAGTGAGAAGGGGAGGAGGAAAGCTTTAGCTTCTATTTATAGTAAATGGTTTTACCAGGTCTCTTTAATTACTTAGTAGGAAGGATGTAGAACTAATATATCACAGACCTATTCCAATGTTTAATGCTGTTCACTAATCCATTCCCCTATGAACAGGAATATTAAAAGTTACTAACTGGAGTCTATGGGATTTAGAAAAGTAGTATTGGGGGCTACTTGTAAATGATGGTGGCTCTTCATCTTTATTCCACAGTTATTTTATACCCATTTTCCATTGCCAGAAACTCTGAAAGCCATAAATAAATCATGTTTCATATTCCCTGGGCCCTGTAATTCTCCTTCCTAAGTAGTATGAATTTTTAACAAGATGGCCAAAATTGCTTTAAAAAGTGCTGAAATTTTTCTGTTGTCCTTCTGTAAGTAAAATATTTACTTATATTCCTTACAGATATTTAGGCTATGTTTAATATATAGTTCTGAGGGCCAGCCTTGAGAATATCCTGGAGGAAAACCGGGTTTTTTAAATTTTTTATTTCACCTTCAGCACTTATTGAATTTTTAATATTAGTGTCACTTAATATTTCATGTCAATTAAGCAATGGAAGAGCTGATGGGCCCTGTTTTTGAGCTACGCTTAGGGCATCCACTGGCCTTAATATTGCCCAGACCAAGGCAAATGACTCTGGAGGTTCTCAAAAGGATCTATAATATTTTACCTTAGATTAAAATGTCAGAAATCAACTGTATAGCAAGTATTAATTATTTGAGCAATTGTTTTAGACCAGCGGCCCCCAACCTTTTGGGCACCAGAGATCGCTTCCATGGAGAGAGGTTTTTCCACAGACTGGAGAGGGCATGGTTCTGTGTTCTGTCTGCATCCCACACAGTGGTGGGATTCAAAAAATTTTTACTACAGGTTCTGTGGGTGTGACTTGGTGGGCATGGCAGGGGAAGGATACTGTAAAATCTCTGTTCCCACCCCAATCCAGGGGAAGGTTACTGCAAAATCTCCATTTCCTCCCAATCAGCTCGGACTCGGGGGCGGAGCCAGTCAGAGGTGGTATTTGCCAGTTCTCTGAACTACTCAAAATTTCTGCTACCAGTTCTCCAGAACTGATCAGAACCTGCTGAATAGCACCCCTGATCCCACAGATGGAGCATAGCTTGTTTGCACGACCCATTTTTTGGCATGCCACGGGCTGGTGCCAGACCACAGACAATGGGTTGGGGACCCTTGTTTTAGACTACCAAAAAGAAAAAAAAAGAAAAAAACAAATGGGTCAGAAGCGAGTTTAGATAATCTTAACTGAACACATGATGGGCTACAGCTGATGTATAAATATGGTCACAAGGTCCTTTGAAAGCTTCTTTTCAATAAGTTATTTTCCATTTCCCAAATGCACAAAACAAAAATGTTCTTGCCCATCAAAGAAAGCAGAATGGACACTTTTGACAAAGTATCACTTCGTTAACTCTGAAAGTAATACTATTTAGCACTTTCCGACAGGACCCTAAGCCCTGATCAATTCTTACATAAACCTCGTGGGGCATTATTAGCTTTGTTACAGTTTCAATGTAAAGTAACAACCCAGGCATAGCATTATCAGCAATACTGAAAAATCTTGTCTAAAAAGAGATTCCCAAAAGAGCAAACCATTTAATTTTAGTTTGGATGTTTCTCTTGAGACCAGCATGGATGTCACTTGCTTTTAAAAATGAGTATCTAGAATCTTCTTTTTAAAAAAATGAATCAGACCTTTTGGGAGATATATAGAAAGATCCAATTCCCTTTGGTATGGAAATATAGAAATATCATGTTTCTTTTGGTGTGGATCTCCCCAGAAGGTGTTAGATTTTGCTCATATTGAAGACTCAGAGGGACAAGCATTGTATTCCAAAGATTACTGAATTATGTGTCTCCTTTTAGGAATGGTTACAGTGAAAATAAATTTTTCACATAGTCCCATAGCTGAAGGTAGCATGCAATGTTCTCAGGTAGATGTTTGAGGATCACATTTTATATGAGAAAATCTAGCAATCTTTTCAAAACAGATCAAAATGATGTACACATAAATGCTTATTTTTTAGCAAAGAGAGCACAACTATACAAGTTTTGTGAGTGAGTGAATCGACAAGGGTTATTTCTATTCATATGATGGGGACTTTATTCTCCCAACTCTCCTTTGGAAAATTGCTCAAACTCTTGTAGCATATTACAGATGGTTCAAGGGTCTGAGGTAAAAACATTAGTCCATTTGCTTTGGCCATTTCCATCAGAACTCTCCTGAATAAGATTAATTTCAACAATGTGTTTGACATAATGCATAGTTATATATTACATTAAGATGATATAGCATCACTGATACAACTGACTACCTTAATTTCACTAACACAGTACCCATTAGGACCCAGATTGTTGGGGGCAATATGCTGATGGGGTAAACCGCTTAGAGATGGCTATAAAGCACTGTGAAGTGGTATATAAATCTAAGTGCTATTGCTATTAGTACCCATTGAACCCATTGGTGCACAATCTCATAAATCCTAGTCTGGGCAATAGAAATTATGCTCGAAGGATATCATCTTGGGATGACTTGTCTAAGTATGTAGAATTATGATAATGATAGTAATAGTAATAGTAATAACTATTATTGTGAAAAATTATTATTGTGAAAAAAATCACAAAATATCACGAACTACGTGATTATGGATGAAACATGTAACAGTGATACCCATTGTCATCGGGACACTTGGTACCATGTCCAAGAATTTTACAAAACAGATCAAGAAATTGCAGCTTCCTGCAATAACACCAGCAGAACTGCAAAGAACTGCACTACTTGGAACATCGTACATCTTAAGAAGATACATGGTTGATACCTAGGACACTGGCAGCAACCTGCATCAGCCATTAGTACCAGTCATTGGTATTTGTGATGCATTTTTGAATGTTCAGTTGACTGAGTTTCATGTTTAATGAATAAAAGAGATAATAATATAATAATATAGAAGTCTACATTTATCCAGATGTTAGTGGATAAATCCCTTAGTGAAATCCAGTAACAGACACTTACTGGATCTTACAGTGTGGTAAATGCATACTTGATTACAGACTTCACTGAGACTTTAGCTAATTAATATTAATTTGTTCAATTATGAGTTCTCTGTGATATTGCTGAGTTAGGAATATTTTTGCTTTGTTTTAAAGCTAATGAACTTTCTTTAAATTACTGTGATTCTCTGACTGGAAACATAAATGAATATGGGAGGGGCAGGAAAACATCTGTAAATATTAGGGACATATGCAAGTCAAAATTGCCCTCACCTCTGTTTATAGAAATAAATCAACAGGTTTAAGTAAACCTAACTGGATTGGATTTTGGTCTATCTCTTCACTTTTGAATTGGACTGTAATTATGTATGGTGAGTACTTGTTTTAGCCTTCTTAGGCCCTTGAACATTATGTAGAGGAACATTATTTTCTCAAGAGTATACCTAACCATGACACCTTATTTGTCTTTGTTAACTTCACTGATATTTGCTTGGCTCTCTCACTTTCTTTTAGACTATTAAAATTAATGACCAAATTAGACAATTGAGAAAAGAGCATTTTTACACATGCCTTTGCAGAAATATTCTGCATCTTCCATTCCCAACATTGAAAGGCAAAATAGAAAAAGCAGTGTTTTAAAAGGCAATTCCTCTGTCTGCTGAATAATTAAAAATGTTTTATTGTACTTGCTTAAACAACATGAAGAGTTAATTTTTTTTCTCTTACTATGTCAGTGATCCTCTGCATTTCCCACACTTGCTGGGCTACAGGATAAAACTACATTACACACCAATTCTGTAGTTACCAGAAATTTTATGGCATTTTGGACTTGCATAACAATGTATTAGGGCTGTGCCTCTTACTGAATGACTAATGCAGAAGCATCCTGAGCAGACAGAACATGCTGCAGTCCCATGTATATCATGTGCTGATCACATGTCAATAAGGAAGCTTTCTCCAGATTATTACTCTCTACAGATTATATTTTACAGAGGTAAATATAACATCTGCTGAGGGCAGATTCTCTGTGTTTGAAGAGAAATATACACTATGGGAGGATATTACTAAGAAAATGCAACCTGTGGTTATTGGGGTGTGTGTGGTTTTTTTTTTTTAATGTGTGCAGTGACACTGGCTTGTTCCCATTGTTTGGTCCATATGACATGTTCTATTGCCTAAATTGCCCTGTATTTGGATTTGCCCTTCTCATTGCATGCTCTGTCACAAGCTGTCTCTGAGTTAGCAGAGTTGAACTGAATAGACGAAACACTTGCAACAATCCATAGCCATATCAGAATATTAATTGTAAAACACTGTGCAGGTCTATTCAGAAAAATAGTAGAAGGACATTCTACTGAGTTCATTGAGCATGACTCCCAGATAAGTGAATATGGAATCTTAGTCTTAAGTAAATGTGTGGAGATTTTGGTTGCCCATATTTTAAAACAATTACAAAAGCTTTATGTGCTGAATTACATCTATTCCAACACAAGTATTGGATATAGACCAATTCTGCACCCAATACAAATAGTCCAAGTTTTAATTCAACACATACTATGATTCTTTTCCTGTTCTTTTTAAAAAAAAATATTTTATTAATTAAAAAATATGAACAAAAAGATACAACAATACAACATGCAAAACAAATAAACATCAATCAAGTCTTACGACTTACTTTTTAAAGCTGTCACATCGGTAGACTGTTTTTCTATTTTTATCTACACATCTATACATTTACATATTTACATATAAGACAGTATAATAAGTTCCATATTTAAATTGTTATATTCCTTAGTTGGTACTCAAATTTTTGTCTCTAAATTGACTTCTTTCTTTTGTGTCCCTATGTATGTATTTCTATCTTTTTCTCCAACCAGTTATACCATTTTTGCCATACTAAGTAGTAATCTGTGTCATCTTTTTCTTGTAGTTCTTTTGTAAGTTTATCCATTTCTGCACATTCTGTGATTTTGGTGATTATTTTGTTTTCCGTCGGTATGTCTTCATGCTTCCAGTTTTGAGCAAAGAGTATGCGTGCTGCAGTTAAGATATGAATAATTAAATATTTTATTTCTTTCTCGTACTGGGCTGTAATTATTCCAAGTAGAAAGATTTCCGGCTTCATTTCCAATTTCTGGTTTGTGATTTCTTCTATCATTATCCTTATTTCTTGCCAATATTGTTTCGCCTTTCGGCATGACCACCACAGATGGTAATATGTTCCATTTTGTGACTTACACTTCCAACACGTTGGGGAGGTATTTGGAAACATTCTTCTCCTGTTCTAAGCATGAACAATAGGAACACTCAGTGAAATCATGACCAAAGAGAGACTAAGTGCAGGACATCACTGACTAAATTGCAAAGATCCCTTCCTCCTCTTTTAGGGGCTTCTTCAGAACTGCTATATGTGTGGTATCCCTGATACAAATGACTTTGCTAAGGATTATTTAGCATCACACTAACAAACTGAATCAATAAAAGAACCCATATTGTATGGACAGTGAATAGCCTGAAAATATTTGACAATAGTCAACTGCATGTCCTTCTAGCAATCTTGGATATTCAGCATCCTCAAGTTTCCCATTTTCTCCTTCAGATGACATCACATTTTTCCCCCTTTAGGCATTAGCATTTTTTCTCCCTAAACATAGCAAACCATGTTTAGCACAGTCCTGTGGATATAATCACTGAAAGATGCCCTTGACTGTGATGTCTCATTGTCCTCCCACAGTTCTAAACTCACAGATATCCAGAGTGCTAGATGTTTCAGAAGACTATATAATTAAACTGAAGAATTTTTAGTCTTAGTGATCACCCATTGAAATGGGCAGGAAAATCATGGAAGTAAGGTTATCGCTGGCTGCTAGTTATGATGACTCTTGGTTATTTTCTTGATCAAAGGAAGCAGGCCTTGAATTAACTGTTTTACAAGGAAGTTACTGATTTCCTATGTGAGCTTTCCATAAATCTTTATTTGATAGCTCAGGAAAACAACACCTAAACAACAACAACAACAACACAACTGCACTCTCACCAGGATGTGCTTTCTGTTCTTTAATTTAGATATGAACTACAATGATCAGAAATATCTATCTTAATAGAATGATCTGCTGTATTTATATAATCATACTCATGCATGTGTCAGAACCTTGTTTTACAAAGACAACAGCAAGAATGACTCAGGCCAGAAAATTTAAACAACATACATCAGCTCTCACAAATCATGATAGATGGACAGATGGATGGATGGATAGATAGATAGATGGATAGATGGATAGATAGATAGATAGATGAGAGAGAGAGGAGGGGGGAGAGAGAGAGAAATGGAACTTAGAAAAATTGCAACATTACTCTTTTCCAATTCTACTAATGCATAAATTCCTACTCAATATAAGTATACAGACAAAGAAAAAACAGGAAGGAAATGAAATGCAGATGGCTCCTTTCATACTAGATCATATTTTTCATGAAAATCTTAATTTTATTATATATCATCTCAGAAATATGTCCTACAAAGTGAGTGGATATAGGAATGCATCATAAATAATGCTAATAGGAAAAGGGATATTTTTTTATTCAGTTTTCTGAAAATGGAGGAATAGGAAACCTGAATGTGAATAAAATTCAACTATACATTTGACTTTGGCTGATCCACAGTTCAACTGTGGGAATTAATAGCACAGAAACAATGTTACAGGTATCTGGAACTAATTAGGCAATAAACTTAATGGAACTAATTATTGCTAATTAGTCTCATTGATTTCAATGGAATGGACTTTATCTGGCCCTAATTTGTTAATATTTTGTTAATAAACTTTAAAACAAAACAAACAACCATCAAAATAAACTTAGAAACAAAATACAAAATATAAGGTAAATTATATTGAAACCCAAATAGTAACTGAGTGGTAGATTTCCTCATGAAATGATAGGTGCTATTTTCATTATGAACATTGTCACATTCAAAAAGTTAAAAACACTTTAAAAATAATTCTAAAACAATGTTCTGGTGAGAAAGTGAAAAATACGGGCTTTTAAAAATTCTACTTAAGAAAATAATTTCAAAATTACTGCACTGATTTCTTTGACAATTGGAACAATTTATACTCTAATAATATTTTAGGTTTCCTAAAAGTTTAGTCCAACTCTAATTTAAAAAGTATAAGCATTTATCTTTTTCTCTCAGTGAATTATGAGAGAACTATTCTATTCTATTCTATTCTATTCTATTCTATTCTATTCTACCTTATTTCTGACTTATAAATCTTGAAATAAATCAATCTTTCTGATCCTTTCCAGCTCTACCGATAATCACAAAACACTCTTGCTTTAGACTTTCTCGAACTTCCCATTCAGGTCACTCATGTATCCTTTCCTTTTCTCTTCCAGAATTTCTCTCTCCCATGTGGTTTATATTGTATTCCCTATAACCAACAGTTTTTAATGTGCAGCCATTTCTTCAGTGCCACAGTGCTATGGTGATCTTCAACTGATGCACAATTAGTAATATACCATCCACCCAAATGCAATCACTCAGTATATACTATAAGACAGAAAATGCACAACTCCATTTTTTCTAGAATTAAATTCTCTCTCCCTTTGTCCACCCCCTTCCTTTCCTAAGGGGGGGGAGAGAG